>JANLJB010000455.1:0-21800 GCA_026212285.1 Bursera cuneata
ATATCTGTGTCGAACATTTGACTTCAGATAAATTATGACGTTTAAATTTTTTAAAAGCGTCAAATTTCAACGAGAGATCTCATAATTTAGTTTAAAATTTTAAAATCTCCATTTTTAAAGTGTTTCCCAACTAGGAATTATTGGCTCTTAACTACCTAAACATAAAAATCAAATTTGTACTTCCAAAATTGATGGCTTGGCAGGGTCTAAACTAGAAGATGCTTTTAGCATAACGCTGATGGTGGTCCGTGAATCTCAGCATCTCCATAAAATGTTAAGCTAGCATTGTTAGCATTTCTAGACTTGGGGTTCCTCTTCCTCACGTGATTACGAATTCACATCACACAACTCCACCTACTTTGCTCAATTATTATCTATTTCAAAATTAAAATTGACTCATGTCTAATCCAATGCAAGTTAAAATGCTTTTACTCTCTAATTTTATAATGTAAAGACCCAAGTGAGTCTTAATGGGCTGACAATTGGGCTACCACAAACTCAATGTTCAGTCTCGCTAATCAAAAGGGTAGTATTTCATTAAGCTTTTAAGTATGATCAAGCATCCTTTAATAAGCGGATCCATTATGGGCCTAGTTAGCCCAATAGGTAAATTTAGCTAAAAGAAGTGCGAGCACTTCTGCTAAAAAGCATTTATCACCAATTCATCACATATCTGAAGAGGGCAAAGGGAAAAGGTAAGGGAACAAGAAAGCAGAGAAAGCAGAAACTTGCAGCCTGATTGTGGCAATTGTACTGGTTTAATATCTTCACAGATGAGATGTAATGACCTGACAATCTGAACAGTGCAAGCACTTTTAGGGTTTACACTCAGGTAAGAAGCACAGTTAGCTTTGGTTGGTAAACCATAATTGAGAGCCGATGGTTCACACTCAGGGGGCGTTTGGTTCGATAATAGTAAAAGAATCTTTCTCTAAGTGTTACATCTGGCTCTGGCAGAGCACATGAAAACATCCAGACATTGCTTCTACGAAAACTTGATGTGTACGCTTGTTACCATATTTGATTAACCAAGAGAACGGGAAAGAAGAAAAGGAAAGGAAATATTAGCAAAATAGACCATATCTTGAACCCTATGATGCTCAAAACTCTATATTCAATAATTGACACATATAGTTATATGTTATCGATCTCTAATATTTGATAATCAATAATATTTAATATTAAAGACAGATAACATTTAATAATATTAATTGTCCAATGTCGTTTGTCAAATAAGTTTTGATGTTTAAATTTTTTACGATTCAATCAGTTTTTAATCCAAAGAAAAGAAATAAATGGAATACACTTTTCAAAATAAGTAGATGGTAGTATGCAATTAATTGGAAAGAGATACACAGAATATTGGGGTCTCATGATGGCTCTTAGTACTTGTTGCATATCCAAGTAACTACCAAGAAGAAAAGGCAATATTAATAATACTATTAGACACTGCAGAGCTTGTCATATCATGTCGAGATCAAGTCCAGGTGGACGAGATGAGAACACCATTGTCACATCTTAACATTTACTATTCTCCCCCAACTGCACAATCCTTTATTTAATGGAAAAAATACAACAACCCTCTACATAATTTTCAAGGTATCTTCGTTTCAGATTTTTTTAAAATTAATATATATCTTTTAAAAATTAATATTTATCCCTTAAAATTTGAATAGATAAATATTAATTTTAAAATAAATAATATTAATTATCGAGAGATATATATTAATTTAATAAAAATTTATAGTAAAATATTTTTTAAAAATTTATCCGAGGGCTTAAAGAAATTTCTCGTATTTAATGTCTTGTACCTTATATAATACCTACCGTCATCCACCTACTACGACTATTATTGTTTCTATACTTTCATGTCTTTGTACTACGACTTAAATTATTTGGGCATTTAAATCCACATATCTTCTTGAGATTTTGTAAATCGAATAACTAATTAATATTAAAAAATAGGGAAAATAACAATATTATCCCTAAGGTTTAGCTTAAGTACATTTCATCCCTAGTATTTAAAAAATATATAATTATGTCATTCAATTTAAAATTCAACGTATGCATAAATTTAAAAAATTATGATAATTTATATAATTTATGGAGACATACATGTGTGACATGATAGTAAATGTTTCATGCTATTTTAAGTTCAAAAACACTTTAAAAGGTTGATGGATTCAAGTTTAATATATGGTACAAATTATTTTCAACGACAAAAAGTTTTATAAGAATAATGTTTTTCCAAATGATTATTTGTATACATGTTTTTTTTTTAATTAAGTTATAGTTTTTCTTAATTTTTTGATTTATAGAGATATCGATAATGATTTTTTAAATATTGGTTGTTTTATTTTGAAAAATGATATATAGTTTTAAGGTCTTAACATATGTCATTCAAACACTTGTTTAGACTATCTATAGAAAATTAAGAAATCAGTGATAGATTATAAATACAATAATATTACGGATTGGATTTTGTAATAAATAAAAAAATAAAAAAATTGTATAGAAGATTGGATAAATTGATTTCTTAGATATGGTCATTAAATTTAGAGGATTAAAGGACAACCAAAATCAAGAAGGGAATGTCCGCTTCGGTGGGCCTGGACCGCGTGCTTACCACGTGAACACCAGACCAAACATGGTCCAAATTTCATTTCAGTCCTATAACTTTTTATTTTAGCTTCTTAAATGACCCTTTTGCTTGCATCAGTGAAAAGACAGAAACTTTGTACGCTGTTATCGTAGGGACAGATGTCCGTTTCAAGTCTGACCCCACATTGTGAAGGGCCCCACCGAGAGGCCCCTTTCCAGTTTCCTCTTTTTTGTTTATTATTTAATATCTTTATCTTCTCTCAAATTAGATATGAATATGAATGTGTACAGGGTTTGCTATCTTGAATGCTTAACACATGCGACGTCATTCAAGGTTCGAAATGACTATTTATTATATAGCAATCACCAAACCAGGAAGGAAATAAATTGATAGTTTCCTGGCATAATATTTCGTTTGGGCAAAGGAAAGTAATAAATTAAAGTTAGGAGAAAGCTCCTCCGTTCATATCGTAACAGAACAGAGTTCAAGTTGAGTTTGAAAAGCTCGACAGAGAGAACAGAAGCAGAAGCCCATAACTTTCGTAACTGGAGAGTTGGAAGTGAGCAAACTTTGATGGTGGAGACTGAAGAACAAGTTTCCCAAACAGCAAAACAAATAATTCTGCAGTTTCCGATATCGCTCTTAGAAAATTAATAATCAAGGAAAAGGATGGTACATCCAACGGTCAGAGATTGTCGAATCGGGTAGGCCCACTGATTGTGACCCATCTGGTATAAGACCCACTTGCTTTAGCCCAAATCAGGACTTTGATGATGCTGGGGCCACATTGGGAAACAGGAAAACAACTGACAGTCAAGTCCAGGAACCGAAAACGACCCAACAGGTCACGGACTAATTGGAGTAGGGTCGACATTTCAAGTGGTTAAAAATCTTCCGGTCAGAGTACGGGACCCCACGCAAAATGATGTGGGTTCCATTGGCCTTGATGATGTTTCAAATGGGCCCTAGTGTCAATTATTGGTAAACTTTGATTCTTCAGAGAAAGGCAAGCTGTTGTGAAGCTGCCTACAGCATGTCGGGCCTGGTTAGCCGTCTGGTATAGGACACTTTGTCAAAGATGAAGAGGGCCAATATTTCAGGCCCGAATTAAATCATAGCTGTTTCTCAGTGTAACTTTTTTACCAGAAGGATCAAACTGTGATCCGCTTTCTACCGCAAAAAGGCACCAACTTTGGAAAAAATAAAACAGCATCGAGCCCAAAAAAGAAATCTTAAACTGTTACAAAGGCTTTTAGACATCAGGACATTTATAAATGAAAAGTTCTCGACATACCTACAATTAATCCATATAATAAATTTTATCAGATTAAAATATAAATTAATTATGGGTTAATTAATTGCATATATGCCCAATTTAATTGTACCTCTTTGCCATCAAACAAAGGTACATATTGTCTTTCCACATCTATCAAATAATTTAACTCACTTTCACTATTCGAGTAGAGCAACATTAGATTCAACTTCACTTTCCCAGCTTTTATACCACATTTTTTTTTAAATGTGCTTTAGGAGAATTGAGACAGTAGAATTTTAAAGGAAAAAGAAAAAAAGGGCTTAATATAGACGTTAAGCTAAGTGGCGTATACATGTTCACAAGTGCATATAGTCCTTAAGAACACAAAGCCTGAAACATAAACAGGGAACAATAATGAAACGTTTATCACATGGGTCATAAAATAGACATTATAAGAAGCTTTTGAGGGCAAATGAAAGCTTACTTTTTAAAGAATTGTTCAAAGATTTTAACTACCAACAATAATATGGATTATTAGCCATTTAAAAATCAATGATTTTCATACCGTGAGATGCATATTCAGAAGAATCAGAACAAACTGGATGAAATTATAAAAAAAAAAAACTTAAATTCAGAACTTCAAAACACCAAAAACTATCTATTGCAAAGGCAGCTTGAACTGCTCCAAAACATAGCTAATAGAATATTCAGACATTATGATATATAAAAAGGAAACCAGAAAAGAAACCTATAAGCAGGTGCAGTGATTACAAAACTCCTCTTAACTTCATCTTCCGAAACTAAAAAGACGTGACATTTACCATGAAGAATCAAGTGACGACAATGAACTCCAAAATGGCCTAATGATCTCAATAATTTCAAGAAAACATCCGGACTGGTAAGGTGGGATTGGAGATCCACTCTTTCTCGAAAGAAACCATCCTTCGTTGGTAACTAAAAACAAACAATCTATGACAATTTTTATTGATATAAAAGCAGAAGCAATGCCAACAGATCAACTAATTTTAATTCAATTCCTCTAACAACAAATTTATAATAAAAGCCCCCTTCAAATGAAATACAGAATGTGTGCACCCTCTCTTTCTCTCAAGCAGTGATGCGTAGTAAATGAATCAATGATGAACACACATTCCATGCAAACTATTCTCTAGAGTGTATATATATACAAATAAAACATATCAGCTATGAATTCATTAACACATTAGATGGCACCGGAAATATGGCATTCATGTAAATTTCTTTCTGAGACAGAAAGATGTCCTCACTTTTCCAACAAGTAAAATCTCTCTACATACATTTTCTCCAATTAATCAATCAATGGGAGGTTTCAGATATGAAGACAAACAAAGGACACCCAACCTAACAACAGTTTAGTAACACTTGTTTTGACTCCCAAGTACTAATTCATCTAGTTCTATGAGCCAGTGTGTCATTTTTTACATGAATCAGAACAAGAGACTTATAAAGCCTGGTTACCATATTGCTCAAATAGTATGGAGTTAGAACATATGAAAGTCATCATCCGGGCCAGCTAAAGCTTCAAAAGTTGACAGTGTAAGCCTGCAAACATCAAGTTATCATCAGCATGGGCAAGAGGGCGGAGTGAAAGAGAGGGAGGGATAGAGAGAGAGAGCTGTGAGGACTCTCGATAAGAGAGGTAAAAGCATCTGTCTTGTATTCAGAAAGAAAAATCCATTAAGAAACATTTAACCTAAAAGTTTAAGTTGATAGATAGGGGGTTCAACAATAATATTTAAATTCTAATACACCTCAAGTGTAAGGCATGTGAAATAAACACAATCACAACCACAAACACCAAAAAAAGACTAATAAAGCTTATTATAATTTAATCATTTCAATTAGGTGATTCAAAAAACAAGATTACTTCGTAAAAATTTTACTTTGATACTAGGTTAAATAAATCATTTGACCTAGGTTACGTGGGTAAATAAACGTCAATAACAATATTTATGCTCTAATAAAAATAATGTGACCTAAAAATAAATTGAAAGTGAGAACATTATTGGGAGTTTGAAGGGTGACACTTCCGCATCAGAGTTTATGAGAAATCAATGTATAATTCAAAACCCAAAAGTGATGTAAAACAGGATCAGATCACACCGAACACCCAAAAAGCAGAAAATGAAGGAAACATTGTACACATTAACATAACAAGGAAACTGGTTAAAATGTGACTAGCTTTCTAAATTAAATAATCTCTGTATGTTTGTAAATTTTAATTTCTTAATATATACCATATTCTAAAAAACTGTTATCCTAAGATATTTTGTAAATCACTTGGAATTTCACCAAAATTTATAAGAATCTTAAATTTTTTATTTTTTTAAATCTTGGAACCACTCATTGAATTTGACTAATGATTACCAACATAAAAACCCCATATGGTTTCATCAAACTCCGTTGGTGAAAGATTGCAAATTTGCAATCCTCAAGTTTGAATTTCAGTATTGCTCCTGCCTAAATGCAGTTTTGCTCTTAGTGTGCACACACACACAAAATCAACAAGCGTAAATATCATTGTTTCATATGGGATAGTGTATGGTAAATATTAGTTTTTGGTAAACATTAACCTCAAAAGCTAAAGCTTATAGGATAAAGCCACATTAACCTCAAAAGCTAAAACTTATAGGATAGAGCCAAACAGTGTTATCTAAACCCTAACTGCCTCCTCATATGTAGACCGCATTTTAACTGATGGATTTTTCACATGAATGCAAACATGCACATGAATCCAACAAAAAACCAATTTTAATATGGTTAATAATTTTAGAATTAATGAAAGGGGATTTGGCAGAATCTGTTGATCAACACTTATAGCATGCTGAGTAATTGTTAGTTCTAAAAGCTTAAGCTCATGGTAAACGGACCAACAACAATATTTGAACTCAGAAAGTCAGAACTATTCCTTTTAAGGTTTTTTACTACTGTGCCACAACCATAAAAATGATAAACCTAAGGATATTCACATTCTAAAGACTAGGTGCTTCAATCTTACAAATAAACTTTGTTTTTTTTTTTTAATATGAAATTATTAAAATAAAATAGCTATACAGGAGTCAACAAACATTCCACTAAAGAAGGACAAGCTCGAAAAGCACAAAAACTATACAAAATGACAAATCAATCAATCAGCCCTACAAAGTCGGTCAATTAAAAACTAACCAAAAACACCAAAATTTAACAAGTACAACCCATAAAGTCAGCCTTCCAAATCAACTAATTCATAAAACTAATGTAACATTTGGAAATCCATACCAAAGTAAAAGTAAGTTTTAAAGAAGGCTCCAGTACCACAATAAAAATGTAAATAAATCTAAAGTACGTTTAAGTTAACAAGAAATATATGCTTTAAGTGCCTAATATTAGCAAATGCTATTCTACTTCAATTGCACTGCTGGTTACATAAATGGAATAAATTATAACACTAATCTCCCTAGTATTGTAGAAAAGAGGAGCGTATGTCTAAATCTCCAAACTCCGAATGGTAGATCAAAATTTTGCTGACAGCAATAATTCTACACCCAAACCACAGACAAACACTTAATTAGAAAAATAAGGAAGGTAAAATATATTGATTGAAAGGAACAAGAAAAAAAAAATGTTGAATTACCACAATGTATATTAGATGGTACTTATGTATTAAGTGAAGAACATACTTGAACACAACCATGACGAAGAAAAGCACATAGAGACCAAGCTTGACAAGCCGAATCCTCTTCTGAACCTTAAGAGTTCTGAAAACTTCCGTGACATCAATAAGATGCTGTCGCTTCATATATCTGAAACATTAATTTAGTATAATTTTAAAAAATAATGTCTCAACCCACAAGCATGTATTGTAATAAATGAAAAAGTCCTAACGGGAAACTTTCTACCAATATATAACCATGCCTACAAAGGGTTAAGAACTTACTAAATTACCATGTCAAGCTGAAGCTAATACTATAATTATTCATAATACTGAAAAAGTTAATTTGCCACAAGTTTCCGACATATTTTTCCAGAAACATCATGCATATATCCCACAAATTCTGCTATGATCCTTCTTAAGTTTATGTCTTTCACCAATAGGTATAAACTTGAGAATTGGACAGGCATTTCCTCTCCAATGTGACCGTGTTTTGTATTCTAGATGTAGTAGCCTATATCATTTAATTAGTCATTTTTCTATGATTCACAGTTAGTATTTTTCTAAAGATCTTTGTTTACCATTATACATAATTAGGTATCACATAGGTAAAAAGTTGGACATAATTTAATAGGTTCAAGACTGCCACTCCACTAGAGTTCAAGAATGTTATCAACTTTACAAAGATGTAATATGGTTTAACAAAAGGAGAAAAAGTAGCCAAATAGATGTTTCATGTAACCCTGCCATTTGGACACGTACATAGTAATGAAACATTGTGTTTTTCCTTTCTTTATTTTGTTTTTGTGAGAATATTTGTTTGGGTCAAAAGCTAAAAGCCCGGATAAAGAGTGATGGTGTGGATTTCAATTGTGCATCATAAATCTAATTATTCTGAAATTTATTACCAGATAGACAATTCTGTGAATGAAACACCTAGAGGGAATAGGCCAGTTAAAATAGCAGAAGTCCTTGATTTATAGTCAATGCACTCATTCTTAACCCATCAAATTCATAGGGTCATAAGTATATATACTGATCAAGTTAAATTAATGGCATCATAGTAAGAACCAAAATGAACATGCATTGCATCTCACAAGCATGCTCCTTAAATGGAGCCTCGCTACTTAAGGGACAGGATTCAGGTAACCTTTTTCTTGATGGGTCCAAAGAAAAATCCTTCCTATTTTGAACCGAACCAAATATGATAATGAAACTTTCACATCTTAGCAGAGAAAGAATTTTGGTTCCACCCAAATACTTAAGAAATCTTGATTTTTGTAGGAATGATTAGTAAAGTGAATATTGAGAGAATGTTAACAAATTTGGAAATAAATATCTATGGCTGTAGTCCTGCATATACTAATAGAGAAAACACTTACAGAATCACATGATAGCCAGCAAGTGGAACTGCAGCAAGAAACATGAACCAATGCCCTGTCACAAGAAGAAGGATGCAGAAAAATCCATGCAGAAGAAACTCGGGGACAACCCAAAAATTGATGCTAGATGATGCTTCAAAAGGATTCAGATGGTCACCCTCCAAGTCCACAAGGCATAAAAGCTACAAAAATATATGCTCAAATTTAGATACATTTAATGTTTTGGAAGATCAAATGATCAACCTCCAAGTCCACCAGGTGTAAAAGCTACAAAAACCAAGCACAATTGTGGATAAAATCAACTTGAGAGCTAAAGTTTGAAATTTTGCAACATCATAATAGTGAAGCATACCCTTCTTATATTCCTCCCTCCCTCTTTCCCAGTTCCACATGAGGTCTATTTGTGTAATTTTGTGTGTGTGTGTGTGTGTGTCAGTGCAGTCCTACCATATAATGAAAAAAAGTAGAAATTTAGGCTTTGGAAAGTAGAAATGGAAAAAGATGAAATTGTAATATGTCATTTAAATTGAGAAAACCATAAAAGGCTACTCTCCTTGTTATGGGTACTTGACTTTATATAAATTCCAGTAAAGTAAGTAACATATTAACATTCAAATAAGATAATTTCTCTCTGCCATAAATGCTTTTTCTGATTTACCATAAATGCAATATTACATTTTTAAAGGAATAACACTATACACGTAAGTCCATAAAAATTGATGTCACATAAAATGAATTGATAGGTGAATATTAAAAACAATTAAACAAATAAAATTGATGACATGGCAATCACACAACGATATCACATTGGGTTGGTATGGGTAATTCTTGAAATTATAAACTAAATCAGGAAACTGAAGCAATAAAGTCACTGAACTCTATATCAATATAATCATCAGTTGAGCAACAAATCAAGATGCTTATTTCATATGAGCGAATTAAGATACTTCAAAAAATCAATTTTGAATTCAGGCAGAATCAGAAACTTTACTATGCCAAAGAGTCAACTGCAATCTTGACAAGGATATGAGGAATAGATGAAATGAAGCTATGTATATATATATATAAATAAAATGAAATAAAAAAGGAAAAAAGAATATCTAGAATGATTTTGATGAGTAAGAAGACATTGGAGCTGATGAGTGGATTTTGCTATATTTAGTCTAGATGTATTGAAAAGCATTGTCCTCAAAGTTAGATTTTCTCCCTTGAGGTCCTGATGGAATTCAAATTTTGTAGCATTTAGACCTTCAGGATTTAATAATCTGGCTCTATAAAGGGGCAACATCAATTAAAGGTACCTCAAACAACTTAAATTAGTGGGTGTATGAATTTTATTGGCTGAATTGTTTGAGGTAACATCTTTGACTAAAATGAGCCATCAAGCAATGGATTGTTGGCCTAGTTATCTTATAAGAAGTCATCAGCAAGGTTGTCCAAAGGAAAGTAAGTAGTTATTGAATTATGCCTCTCAATTTTTATTGACCTTGAAGTGTGCTAAGAAACATTTTCTTTCTTCCTTTGCTGACTCAATTAAAGATTATTCTTTTATTTCAACTACTTTCTCCATCTGTTACAAATTTGCAATAAATGTATTTAAAAATACCTACACTGCAAACATAACCAAAAAAAAAAGGAAAAAAAAAAGCACTGTATAGTTACTTATTGCATGTTCAAACTCCAAAAACCTAGCTATTTTAATGCCCATACAATGTAGATGACCTTTAATGGAAATTTGAAATATCAACATGAATATGATGTTTGATTGCTAAAAAATGAATGAAAGTATGATAGCAAAAAGCGTTATGTTTGAAACTTTCAGTTTTTTATTATTATTCTTTCACATTTAATTTTAACCTTTTACATAATTTTGCAATTTGGTTGAGTTCTTTATCGAAGAAAAAGGAAATCCAAAACACTAGATTCCAGGTTTCCTTTATTTTCCACAGTTTTCCAAGCAAACAAACGGGCATATGGCATACGTAATGACTCACCAATATGAATACAACAAGTTATTTGAGTCCCTCACCCTTGTACCTATTATACAAAATTATTATATAGACTTCAAATATTTGTTTCCATTCATTTTTATTATTAATTGCATTCTCCTCAGTAGACAAACAGTACTATAAAGTTTGGTACAAAAATAAAAACAATAAAGATTCAGTAGCAGGATCTGGAGAGAGTCCAACCGATAAAACCCAAAAAATTAGTTGTTAAAACTTAAATTCTATGATTTTCTTCATTTTCCTCCATTCTTTCGGCAACCAAGCAGTATAACACCCGATAGGGTTTTGATTTTACAAAAGAAGTAACAATAATGATGTAATATCATGTTCTACAAAGCGTTTTCTACAAGAAAGACAACGTTCAAACTTGAATTCTCTGTTTTCTCAATTCTCTCAACTTTCGCAGCAACCAAATAGTAGTTTTAGAGTTCAGATGAACAAAATAGTAACAATAAACAATGTAATAATAGTATGCTGACAGCTTATTGCTAAGAGAACTGTTACTGAAAAATTTACGGTCTTAAGACTTCACATTATTTTCCTTCATTTTCACAATTTTCACGGTAACCAGGCAAAGACGTCACCACTGGATTTAGACAGATCATCACCGACAAATAAACAACGCAGTCACAAACACACACCGCAATATCAAAGATTTCACAAATCAGAGTTTTTTCGTCGATTTTCCTCAGTTTTCTCGGCGGCCAAACAGTACATTATCGTTACCCAAACGGTCTTAGATTTGAAAATAAGAAAAAGGGCGAGTAAATGAGAATAAATACCTGATAGAAGCTCGAAACAATAAAAGCTAAGTTCATCACAAACATGAAAAGCCAGAAAATAATACTCCAGGCCATGATTGCGATTGTTCCTGCAAAATCACGCAATGCGTCATGCGTGTGTTTTAGTAAAGTTCCTAGAGCTCAATGAGTGAGAGATGAGCTGAGTCTGAGAGTAAATACCATTAAATTTCTGAGCAAATATATTTTATTTAAAAAAAAAACTATATTTTATAACTTTTATTTGAATTAAAAAAATAGCTAAATTCTGTATTTTTGATATTCTAAAATATCATTCTTAATTTTAACTATTTTCTATTATGTAAACTTTATACACATTTATTATTATTTTTAATTTCATAGTTAATTTTTTTTATATTATTTTTAAGATATATTAATTCATAATTTTTTTTTGGGTTAAAAAAATTAACTATAATTTGAAAGCATAATGGATTACTAATTCTTTTTACTGATCTCCTATGATAAAATATTAATGATTATCAATTCAGAAATTATTACTATTGACAACAGAAAATTTGTGGTTAGACTTAAAGAATAACAATTAGGAGAGTTATCTTATACAATTAAAATATAACTTTGCATAATACAGTATCATTTGATTATTTAAAAAATTAATAATAAAAGAAGTCAATTATATTAAATTGGTATGATGTCAAATTTAACCAATAAAACTCAGTTGAATTGCATTGATTGATTATATATATTGGTTGTATTTATAATATCAATGAAAAGAATCGCGTAGATAATATTTAGTTGGATAAATATTATAAAAAGAATTAAATGTATTTCCTTACATTTCAAATATGGCAATAGATAAAAGATACACTAATAATAATACTTTTTCCAATAATTATTTCAAACCTCTTCTTAATTAGCATGTTAAATAATGTGTCATTTAATTGCATTAATGATAGAGTGATAGAATGATATAGTGAGTAATATAATAATATCATTATTTGAGATATGATATGAAATTATTATTTGAGGAGGGTAACGTGACTTTTTTTTACTTTTTTTTTTTTTTTAGATTTGTTATACCATCAAATTAAGATCATCAAGTTTTTGATAAATTGTGATTTTGATGTCATGACAAACCATAGGGCTCACCACATTTTTAAAATCTCCGAAGTACATAGGACAAATAGGACAATAAGTATATGTATAATATTTTGATGGATATATAGGTGGTATAGTTCCTATTCTCCACCTACGTGATTTTGTGATTATTTATAAGAAAAGTATTATAAATGACCATAAATTAAGACATAGTATTATACATAACCTTGAAAGTTTTTCATAATATTATCTATAACCCTCCTATTAAAAATTTATGTTAAATCAGTCATCTTACACATGAAAAGATATATAATAACAATCATACATTTGGCTATATTATTTCATATTATTTAAATAACTTATTAGGAGTCAAATTCAATAGTGTGTAGCTTCCTTGGTGCACTTGTAGATAGACCTTACTTTGAGGCAATTGAACACTGATTTTCACCTTGTTCTGAATACTCTTGACAACCTGCCAACTCTTTGAAATATACAAATCTTTTGGGCACCCTTTCTTTCCCGTTGGATGCTTGGATCTTAGTGTAGCCTTTTCTTTGAACTCCGTAGAACTAAGTTATGGTACAAGATCAGGTCTTTTATCTGCCATATCTAACCTGAGTTGTTGCTAGAGCTTGAAAAGCTTGAATCTTTCGAGTAGTCGTCTTGAGTTTTTGGGGAAAGAGTAAGGTGGGTTGAACTCAATTTAGAGGTTCTAAATCTTTCCTTCAATCATATTTCAGAATTAGCATCATTCAACCAGTTCATTATTAATCTTAATATCATTATTTAAAAAGTTACATTTTCCTTTAGAAATATATATAAAAAAATAATCACATATGCAAGAAACCATATTTAAAAAAAAAAATTAATACCTTTTCAAGAACATTGGAAAAATGCTAGTTGGTGAAATGGGAGAAGAAACTAGATAATGAGTTGTCACGACTCCAAGTCCAACCATAATTAGTCTATTTGGTTAAATGTTTCATTCAAGCTAATTGTCTAAGTTACAGTTTTACCCTTTAAATGTTAGCTGTAATAGATATTTGCTAACAGTAGGTCACTGATAATATTATGAAAAAAATTCGAAGTCATGTATAATAGTAATTCCCTTATTTAAATATTAAATAAATTTTTAGTATAAAATATTTATTAAATGATAAATAGTTTAGATAATAGATGGTGTGGTCGTGTATTACGTTTAAGTGAACGAGGAAGGCTCCTTATGGGTCTACATTCACGGTCATGGCCCAAATATACCGGGCCAGAGCCCATAGGCTGACCCTACTGGGTTTGCTTGATTTTTCTTTTTTACTTTCACTTCTTCAATCACACTTTGTTGGTTGCTACTGGTAACGATTACGGTACGGACAGCATGAAGCTGAAAGCTCTAAATCACAATTACGAATCAATAACCTTCAAAACTGAATTTCACTCAACCAGGACGACAAAACTCAGAAGCATCCAGTGTTGCAGTCTCAAACAGGACCTTCAAGGCCAATCCGTAGCTGTAAGTAAAGACTTCCTTACCTGTGTACTTCCGTAAGATAATTTCATACGTTCAAGAAATGAGAAACCTACACCATTCCATTTGCATTTGCATTTCAGGTTATTGGTTTGGGAAAATCTGGAAGAGCTGCAGCAAGGCTTGCGCTTGCACGAGGTTCTGTTTTAGCCATTGACCAGAATCAGAATCTGGGTCCTCTAGAGGTATAACCATTTTCTTTCACTGTTAACTGCTGATATATATAAAATTATTTGTTTATATTTGCATTCTTTTGCAGCATGATCCTCTCTTTGAGAAGTATAGTCGTGGTTTAAGAACAATCCTCGGAGGGTTTGAGGGAGAGTTACTTAATGATGCGGATATAGTGGTTGTTTCTCCTGGAGTTCCAATAAAAAACTATGGCCTTTCCTGTTTGTTGCAATCAGTAAGTATACTTATTTGTTCAGAATTTCTATGTTGCTGGAAGTGAAGTTCTGGAAATGTAATTGGAGTAACATACTAACATTATACGGTTAATGTGCAACTTCATGCTTGTAAAATACTTTGTTGTCAAAGTCATATTACCAATTGATGCTGAATATTGTTAATATGATGTTGTTTGTTATAGAACGTTACAAATATGACATTGATGTTATAAAGTATGACACATAGGGTGATGTTCATGTTACTAAAAAGTGTCTTAACATGGTATGAGTTATATTTACTTTGTGCATTGGGGAATTATAAAAAATAATGCAATTTCAAAAATGACCTGCTTTAAAATTTTTTGATGCTATTGCCCTTTACTCAGCAGCTCTACCACTCAACAGCTGTTTTGCTGTCGAACAGAAACTGTCGAGTTGATGGATTGTGCTGTTGCTTTGTCAGATTGTCAAGCAGAGTGCTATGGTATCAAATTTTTTTGAAGTGAGGCTAGCTTTGAAAACACATGTAAAAATAAGTCTATTCTTATAAATTTCTGTTATGAATTTACATCTCAGAAAATAATGCAATAGGGAGTCCTATTTCTTTCCTATTTGTTAGTATTGTAATATACTTTTGCCATTATTGTACACAATAGAAGATGGTTTCCTATTTATGACAGTTCAAACAGGTTTTGCCTGAAGTTGTAATTTAAACATTCATTAGTCGTGTTTATAATTTGATTGCAAGTCTACATCATTTATGAATATAAGCAACTGGATTCTTGCTTTTTAATATGTTCAACTTTTATTAGTTTACTCGTGGAAAACCTCTTACTGATTAGTTTCAAGTGTACTGCCCTGCATCTGGGTATATGTTTATCAAAATAGTTTTATGGAATGTAGGGGAAACGCGTAACATCTGAATTAGATTTTGCAGCGGAAGTCATATCAGGAATTTTCAAGATCTTAGCAGTAACAGGAACTAATGGAAAATCAACTGTTGTTACTTTTGCTGGCCAGGTTTCTTAATCCTTTTTTCTTCAGGATTATTCATTCTATCATTGTCTGATAAATGTCTCAGTTGTTAGCCATAGTGACAGAAAGTGAAACCTGTTTGCTGTTGAACAATGAAACCCTTTTATTTTACTGTTAAAGAAAGTGACAAATGAGTAGATGCTTAAAATTTTTTGTTTTAACAGATATTATATAAAGTCAAGAGGCTTTAGAACACATACCAAACCTCAGTTCTTGTTTGATGGAGATAAACTGTTATTGGAAGATGGAATATTTCAAACTTCTACTGGGGAATGGAATGGTCCATAGTGGCAAACATTCCCCATCAGAAAATAGTGCTGCAGTTACAAGTCATTAACTATGATTGCTAGGATGGTTTACAGTTCTTAATCAGCTCTAAACTCTTTCTTTTTTAATATGAACTTGCTACTATCTTTCAGAAAGTTATGGTTTCTGAATTGTTTGGCTGCAGATGCTTAGGCATCTTGGCATAGAGGCATTTGTTGGGGGCAATCTTGGAATTCCTCTTTCAGAGGCTGCTTTCCAGTTCTTGACATTGCCTTCTTCAAAACCCAAGTTTCAGGTGAGTAGTAATTCTGGTTGAAGTTCTCTTTTCATTCAACAAAGTTCATTGTGTTCAACTAGTCAACTATCTAAAATCATTTTTTTTTAAGGTTGCAGTGGTTGAGGTTAGCAGTTATCAAATGGAGATTCCCCACAAGTATTTTTGCCCTTCAGTAAGTGGAGCTTGAGAAACTTTATCTACAACTGCCCATGCCTTGATAAATATCTGTGTGCATGTGTGTAGATATACCATCTGGTATTTTAAGGATCTCTTCAGGTTGCTGTGGTATTAAACCTTACCCCTGATCATTTGGAAAGGCACAAGACAATGAGTAATTATGCAATGACCAAATGCCGTATACTTTCTCACATTATGAACACCAAGCTGGGATTTCTACCTTTTGGTTAGTACTTGATTATTTCTCAACTAAATAATGGACTTTACGTAACACTTATTTTGGAATATATACTAGAAACCTTTCGTGAGTTTTAGCTTTCAGATTGAGAACTACAATGAAAAGAGTTCTGGCTGGGACGGGTATGCCATGAAAGTGTTGTGATTTAATTTGGTTGAGATAGCAGTTAAATTTTGAATGGATAACTCTATGAAAGATCTTGATGCTACTACCCAGAAAAAAACACTCAGGGTCATTTTTCTAATCTCATCTGAGTGGTGACTGAAATGTAGAAAAGCAGATCCTTTATTGATATATACAGAAAGCTTTGTCTATATGAGTATTTCAAAATTAAAATTTTACAAATTTTCTGACTTCATGTTATTCAGAGGGCTTTCTAGAGACCTCATGTTAGAGCTTCAAATATTACCTAGTTCAAGGGCCATGTAAAATTATGATAAAATAGATTTAATTATTATGTTATTGCAGTTTAGAAGTTATTCAAAATCCATGCTGGATAAAATGGATACGTTCTATGGTTTTGTCGCAACTTATTAAGGACCACAAAACATGAACGCTGTCTACGACTGCATATGACTAAATCTCTTGAGTAAGACTACTGATTTTGGGTCCATGAATAGAAGTCTTATATGGTGACAGCAAGTAGACTTTTACAATTTTCTCTCACTTTCTCATCTTGTGTAGTTTATTCTTGTTGGAGCTTATTTCTGTGAAGATCAATGTTGTGTGTTTTAACTGCTAAGCATATATTTTCTATTAGGAAGCCGGCACTTGAATGAAGCAATTAAGGGACATGAATTTAATCTTGCTTGGATAGCAGCCTTTCCTGGTGTGAAAGTAAGAAACAATTTATTTTTGTGTTTATTGGAAAGGTTGCAAACTTTAGTACTAATCCTGTTTCAGTGCCACACATCTCAGGGGTGAAAATATATAATGGTCCTACCTCAAATAATGGTGTAAATAATTTATTAATTTTGAATTGTTGATGTTGCTAGAGGCCATACTGAACCCACACCCATCCATCTATTGATGTTGCTAGTTTATTTTAGAGAAAGAAAAAGTTTTCATGAAGAGCCGAAAGAACAGTTGGTACAAAATCCTTGGAGAAGAAGTATAGGCAATAGAATACTGAAGTGCAGAAGATTTTGTTGGGAGTTCTAATTGTTAAATGATGCTTTGATGCATAGTTCATATGCAATTGCACTTTGTTATGTATTTCTTGACTGTTTTGTTGAATATCACATACGACATTGGTGCAGATTTTATATTTGAAAAAGATTGATATGGAGGCAAAGATCGCCAGTTTCAAGTTCCGACCCTAGGCGTTGTTTCGCAGCTACAGTTGGGTGCAATGAAGGCTCTGGGAACTCACAATTATCAAAATGCTGCAGTGGCTGCATTATCAATTCTTTGACTGAATATTGGAGTTAATGTTGAAGCCCTTAATTCAACAATTGAAGCATTAAGGGCACCACCTCATTGGATGCAAATTGGTAAAATTGTCCTCACTACTATCTTTTCTTTTTCGAGTAGTAAACAACTTACTATCATCTACATGTTCTAACAAAGATTAAGCAATGTCATTGAAATAGGGGAAAAGTTTCTGCCAAATTTTTGGGCCTGAGCCTAGAAATGTTTTGAAAGTTTGTTTCATCTGGAATAGCTGTTCATTGAGTTTGAGCAAACCTATTGTTTCCTTAATATATAATTCTGTCTTTTCAACCAAACTTAAGAATTCTGATTTGACTTGGTAAGCATCATTTGCACTTTTGCAGTGCACCAGGATGTCCATGGAGTGACATGGGTAGATGACAGCAAGGCAACAAATGTTGAAGCCACATATGTAGGACTAATAGGTCTGAAGAAGCAAAAGTGTGTGGTCCTACTTGGTGGCCTTGCAAAGGTTAGATTTTAATCTTGACCGCTAAGTTGTGTCTGTTTTCATGTTGGCTTGGATGCCTGTGGTTTTTCACATACATAGACAGCTAATCAAAAGCTACCATCAGAAAATAATATGAAAAAACTGAGTCCCTGTGCTTTAGCTTCTCATTCTTTAGTTATGTGTTTCTGTTAGGGTACTGTTAAGCTGTTTCTAAATTGTCCTCTTTGGTTGCAGGTCTTAAATGTGCAAGACTCTAATGGTTTTGAACAATTGATCGAACTGCTCAAGTACCATAGATGTGCAATCACTGTATGTGTTCTGTTATTTATTGATGTACACTGATAACTTCATATAGATTCTTGCATATTAAAAAAATGCTTAGGCATTTCCAAGTAAAAAGTTTATTGATGCCTGCATTCTTTCTTTCTTATTCAATTTTTTGGACAGTACCAATCCTAATGTGAAAAGTCAATTTTTGATCCAAAATTGGGGGATCTTTGATAAATAAGTTATTCTTCCAAAATTTAGACACCATGACCCTTTTGGCTTAGAAGTTGCTTAGATATCGCTAAAAATATCTAAAATTCATTCCCTAACAATACCCAAAATTCATTCCATCTTCTTCCCTCGGAGAATTATTTTTAAAGAGAGAAAACTGTTAAAGTAAGTCGTTCAACAATTCAAAATATTTTTAAATAATTTGAAATCCTTGTTTGAATTAAAAACTACTTCCAAATCCATGTTTGAATCAAAAAATACTTGTAAATGCATATTCGATTGTTTGAATATTAGAACGGGTTTGAAACAATGAATCTTGATTGTTAGAGGTTTTAGGTCTTGTTTTTGGTTGTTTATGTTTGATTTGGGTGTTTGGGATGAATTAATGGTGTTTTTGTATGGAGGTTGAAGACGACTGGGATATTAATTTTTGTGTAACGAAGGTGCATTCATTGTTGAATATTCCAACGGCAGGCACCCTTCATTTCCTCGTCTGACGTCAAGTTCTACATTATATGTGTTCGACACTATCTGATGTCGAGTTCTACGTCAGGCATATCTGACACTGTCCAATGGCAAATGATAAGTTGTCGGATTGTGTTGGACAAGGCTTGATAGAGTGCTTGACAGTTCGTCAAGCATGCATCCCCAACCTTCTAAAACCCAGCTAAGAAAGAACATAGGTTTTTAAGTAACTTATAAGCTAAAAGGGTTATGATATTTAAATTTTGGGAGAGTGGATCATTTATCAAAAACCTCCTAAGTTTGTGTCAAATATTAAAATTTCCAAGTCTTAATTAAATGACGGACTAATGATATATATATATATATATCTTTGAACGTCCCCAAGTTTAGATCTTCAGGAACACTGATTCACAAGACATTGGTTGATAATGGTCTTAACATTCCCTGTATTTTGGCGGCAAATCTGAAGGATGCAGTCAATCATGCAAGAAAGATGGCAAAAAATGGTATGTTGTTTTTTTGATATTCAATAATTCTGCAAGAAAATTAGTTACTCTTATTTCCTTTGCTTTTAACAGTGTATTGTGTTGAAATAATTTTTCTGGTAATAAATCATCCATCTTTTATTAATTAGTTCAGATATTTTGGTTGTTCCTAGTCGTAGGGATGACTTCTTATTTATTTTTGAAGATATAAATTAAAAGAGTCAAGTAAAGATAAATTAAAATAATGAGAAATCAAAGTTGATAGATATATGAGAGAAAGAATGCTGGGTGGAAGATGCTTAATGAGGTGGTATGACGACACTGGTGCTGATAAAAGAATAGAACCACCATGGTTATTGCTGTAGTTCTTTTTATGTTGAACCAAGATATTAGCAAATGTATCTAGGAAGGTTTGTGAATTACGTCAAAATTTTATGGGAATTATATTTTAGATTTTAGAAAAATCTAGAGTTTCCTTAGGCATGACTGGATCCTAACCTGCTTTTTCTTACTTCGAATATCATAACATTATACTCTCCAAGTATGGAATTGTTTTAAAAGTGTGTTCAAATATTGTTTGGGAAACTGTCTTGAAATTAAGTGGAGAAATTATTGGTAGAACGTCTATTAGAGGGTTTCAGGCACATCCATAGTGTAAAAATCTGCCTTTAAATTCTTCAATGATAATGTTGATTTTCAGAAATATCATCTGTTGCGCTCTTGCTTGCTAATATAATTTTTTTCTGTCAAAATCTTCATACTCTCTTATTATGCAGGAGATGCTATTGTACCGAGTCCAGGTTGTGCAAGCCTTGATGAATTCAGAAATTTTGAGCATAGAGGGATGGATTTTCAGGAGTTGGCCTTATCATCATGATATTAGCTTTCCACAGTTGACAGTACCACTGGCTGGCGGCAGCTGGGCACAATGATCTGAATATTGGTGCATGTAATTAAGATTGGGCTTTTATGGGTGCATATAAGGGCCTGGACATAATCGATTGTTGGGGAGACAGAGACACCTCTGAAGCCTGATGTTATGAAATGACAATTAACAAACATCTACCTCTTGACATACCAGAGTGGATGTTCAAGAGACTGGGCTAACTGTAATTCTATTTATGGTTATGATTATGGGCTGGATGAAGCTCTGTTTATACTTTTGTTTTTTTGGAAAAGATGATTATGGTCTCTGTTACATCTAGCTGGGCAGACTCCATATATATATATATATATATGTATATAATTTTCTGGTGTCAACTTTAGGACTTCCAAATTTAAGTAAAGAATAATTTTTCTTATATCCATCATATCAACATCTTATCACTCAATTGAAACATAATTATATCAATTTTTTATTGTGTTTAAAGTTAAGCAATAATGAAATTTAATACATTGTTTGGTTTCACTTAAAAATAAAATAAAAATTGCTTTTTGTTTATAAATTAATAAATAATNATCTTTTAAAAAAAAGGTTTAACACTGCATACGAAAATTTAAATTGGGCGCTAAACGGAAGATGGCCCAGCTAAAAGGATTTGGGCTGGGCTCTCTAGAACGGCATCGTTTGTCTCTGAATTCGAAGAGCACACACCGGAACAGACAGAGAGATGAAGCCAAGACCAACGAATTTCACCAATAAAGCATATCAGTGGCACAAAAGCAGCAACTTAACTCACAATCTGCAATGAATTCTTGAAAAATTATACATTGCTTGTATATTAAAGTGTTTCTCTTTGGTGGGTTTTGTAGTTAAAAGAATTTTGAAAGCTTTAGCAGGTATTCTTTACTTCA
>JANLJB010000455.1:27858-54669 GCA_026212285.1 Bursera cuneata
TGTTAAATGATTTCATGACACGAACAATTGTCTGAACGTGAATCATTAACGTAATGCGTCAATTTCCTGTTTTACCCTTCTTACTCTTACCAACAAAGCGTTTCCACACCACATGGCTTCAACTTGAAGGATGATTTTGGAACCTTTTTCACCCTTACGGTACATTACATTCTAGATTTTTGTTAGAAGTCTCTTTTATAATTTAATTTTTTTTATTAAATTTATTTTCAAATCTATTAAAAATTATCTTCTTTTATAGTAAATATATGAATTAAAAAAAATAATGGGAGTAAAAGCGGAAGGAATTACANCTTGCTGTTGCTGCCACGATCCAGGAGGCATGTAAAACAAATAGTGAATTATTAATAATTTAGGAATATATTTTTTTTATTTAAAATAGGTATTATGCCTACACTGGTCAAGATAATTCAAATTTCTCATAGCCACGTTAGACTGCCACCTCGAGAACACTAAAAACCATTCAATTGAAGTTCAAATCTTTCTTCTTCTTCTTCTTCTTCATCTCTGCAACTCCTGGTTGCATGTAACCATCGTCAATATGAATGAGTAGAAAACGATGCTATTAAAGCCTATTAACTACTCATTCAAAGTATACTGAAACGATGCTTCTTCAACTGATCTTCCTTGCACTCTTGTTCGCTACTCCTTTCTCTTTCTCTCTCAACCCAGATGGACTCGCACTTCTTGCACTCAAAGCAGCCATTACAACTGACCCAGCTCGTTCCCTCGACTCATGGTCGGAGTCAGACGCAAGCCCCTGTCATTGGTCTGGCATTCACTGTATTAGAAACCGAGTCACCTCTGTTTATCTTCCTAACAAGAACCTTACTGGCTACATGCCATCCGAGCTCGGCCTCTTGAACTCACTCACTCGTCTCAATCTCGCTCACAACAACTTCTCCAAACTGATTCCTGCCAATCTCTTCAACGCCACAAACCTTGTCTATCTTGACCTCTCCCAAAACTCTTTATCCGGTCCAATACCTCCACAAATTAAAACACTGAACAATTTGACCCACTTGGATTTATCTTCAAATCTTCTTAACGGGTCCTTGCCTGAATTTTTGCTCGACCTAAGGGGCCTCACCGGTACTTTAAACTTGTCGTTTAATCAGCTTTCAGGTGAGATTCCAGCTATTTACGGTCATTTCCCGGTGATGGTTAGTTTGGATCTAAGGTACAATAATCTCAGTGGAGAGATACCTCAAGTGGGGTCACTGTTGAATCAGGGGCCCACCGCATTTGCAGGAAACCCTAGGCTTTGTGGGTTTCCTTTGCAGAGTCCATGTCCAGAAGCTGAAAACCCTAGTGTTCTTGCCAACCCTGAAGAAGAAGACCCAGAAAGCCCTAAAAAACCTAACTCAAGCTTTGCTGGAGAAGAGAAAGAGAAGGGAAGAAATGGGTCAGTGGCAGTTTCTGTAATTTCTGGCGTTTCAGTGGTGATTGGTGCTGTTTCAGTCTCTGTATGGTTGTTCCGGAGAAAACGACGAGCCAGGGAGGGCAAAATGGGGAAGGAACAGAAGCCCAATGATGTCGTGGTTGTTGATGAAGAGGAGGGGCAAAACGGTAAATTCGTTGTCATAGACGAGGGGTTTAATTTGGAGTTGGAGGATTTGTTGAGGGCATCGGCCTACGTGGTGGGAAAAAGTAGGAGTGGAATCGTTTACAAGGTAGTTGCTGGGAGAGGATCTGGTGTGGTTGCGCCTATTGTCGTTGCTGTGAGGAGGTTGAGTGAGGGTGACACCACGTGGCGGCTGAAGGAGTTTGAGTATGAGGTAGAGGCTATCGGGAAGGTCCAACATCCAAACATCGTGCGGTTGAAAGCTTACTACTACGCAAATGATGAGAAGTTGCTGATTTCCGATTTTATCCGCAATGGGAGCTTGTACACTGCATTACATGGTAACATTCCTCTTCTTTCTAGTTAATTGTTATTATTACGGTAAAGACCTTAGATTCGCTAAATTACCCAAAGATATGATTATAGTATCTCATGAATGGTCTGTTATCATGTTTAAGATTTTAGTGGGTCCTACGTTCGCCATCCTTCTTTTCCAGAAAAATTTACTATTCACATCTACTCAACTTTTACTAAATTATCTTTCGAAGAGTAATTTTCAGAGATAAAGCTGAACGGGGTTGGAAAAATTATTAAAAAAAAAAAAAGTAGTCAAAACTTGAGTGTTGAAATTTAGTTAAACGCCAACTTTTTTTTTATGTCTAATTAAATCCTAATTTTTTTATTCACAAAAGAACTCATTAAATTTAGTTAAACGCCAACTTTTTATATCAAATTTAGCTTATGTTATCAAAATTATGATTTCATTAAAACTCATGACCACATCCTCAATTTCTCAATTTTTTTATTTTTTTATTTTTGCATTTTTTCAACTAACTTGTAGTGAGTATCAATTTTTGTTTTATCTTTAAAGCTAATTCGCCAAGTTAATGTGATATAGAATTAAGAAATTTTAGGACTTGAAATTGTTATATTTAACTTTTAATGCATGGTATTGTATTGGATCCTAAAATGTCTCATTGAGGCATGCATGATTCACAAGTAGAAGTTTCCATACAGCTCAAAAATATCAAAGGTTCCCGGAAATTGCTTAGCGTTTGTGACCTGAATGTCAGTTCTTGGCCTTTCCTGTACTCCTGCGATGACTTTTTCTGTTAGCTTTACGAATGGAGGTCTTATATAGATATAAAAAGATTCTTGGCGTTGCGGCTTTCTTCCCTTGGATTTAAGTGTTGTGAAATGGACAGCTTTAAGAGTGTGTGTCCTCATTGAAACAGTAGTAGCTCAATTCTAATACATCTGTGGCGTCTTTCCTTTTGTTGCTTTCTTCACAGACATTTGTGTCAAGTGCTCTCTAAATATACCTAACTGAGGACATTTGGCATATTAGTTTCAGAATTTTATAAAGATAGTATTTACTTTGTGGTCCTGTTCATCTGCCACTCATTGCTCCTATAAATACAAAGACCAATGTTAATTGAATGGATCCCATTATAGTGACATGTAAGTGCATTGTTTTTATGCAATTGACATCTAACAATAAATACATGAAATAAGAGGTGGACCACTTTCTATCGCAGTAGTTGTCCTATTATGTACTGCATAGAGGGTTATTGCTAGTGTTCTTAGTTGGCCATTGAAAAAAAAAAAAAAAAAAAACAAAAGAAACCTCTTAAGTTCAATGGTCAGTGTTATATTTTTAGTACCTGTGCGGCCCTTCCTTATATTATATGGTATTATAAATGGGTCATACATAACTATTATTGTTTAATTATTACCTCCGGGCATTCGGAAACAAAACCTTTAGGATGTTGTTTCGACTTTGATATCATCCTAAGTTTTTAGGTCGAATTGTTTCTTAACACTTACTGTTTTCCATTTGAAAATGGTGTGAGAAAAGTTCTACCTTTGCTTTTAGTAATGCGAAATATGCCTATAAATTCTATCAGATTTATCATCATATCGAGAACTAGTTTCTTTTTCACATATTGCTGGTGCCTCAATAGCTAGAAAATGAATTCTTAGAATTATTCTTTACTTATGGTGCATGTGCCAAGAAATAGGCAATTGCCAACTCTTGATATATGTATGTGTATAAGTTGTTATGGCAGTCTAATAGCAAAAGGGAAAAATGATCGACTGTTACTGTTACAATGTTCGTAATGTTTTTTCTAGCATTGTAAGTTTCAGTTGGAAATATAATAGGCTCATTGGTTATTGTGATGTCGTCTAACATTTGTAGGGGGACCATCCAATTCTCTGCCACCACTTTCATGGGCGGCAAGGTTAAAAATTGCTCAAGGAACTGCAAGAGGTTTAATGTACATACATGAGTACAGCCCTCGAAAATATGTTCATGGCAACATAAAGTCTACAAAAATCCTTCTTGATGATGAACTCCAGCCTCACATCTCGGGTTTTGGTATCAACCGTCTTGTCCCTGGTACTGCTAAAATGACCAAAAACCAGACCATTGTAACCTCTGCAGTGGGTTCAAAAATTTCAGCTCCCTCTACCGTCTACTTGGCACCTGAGGCGCGAATGTATGGCAGCAAATTCACGCAGAAATGCGACGTCTACTCACTTGGTATTGTGCTGTTGGAAATGTTAACCGGGAGGTTGCCGGATGCTGGACCGGAGAATGATGGTAAGGGGCTAGAGAGTCTTGTGAGGAAGGTGTTTCGAGAGGAACGTCCCTTGTCTGAGATTATAGACCCGGCACTGCTGAAAGAAGTTCATGCCAAGAAACAAGTTATTGCTACCTTCCACATTGCACTCAATTGCACTGAGCTTGATCCAGAGGTTCGTCCTAGAATGAGAACCGTATCTGAGAATCTTGATCGCATCAAGTCACAGTGAAATTCCCGGAAGTGCCTTTGTAAAGTTGTGTTCATTGTTGCCAACTTCTAGGTTTTTGCTGTATGTGCATGTAGGTTCTGTAGGGGTTATTTGGATGTATGTCTTCTTGAACATTAATTATCGTAAGCAACTGCGTTCTCCTTGAATGTGTTAGTATCTTTTGAAGTTCTTTGCGAAGAATTAAACCAACTTAACCTTGTTCACATCCAGTTTTTAAACATATCTTATTAAAAAAATTACTGAAGGCTGGTTAAATGTAGGATTCTTTAGTGGGTCATCCTACGTTACTGGCCCAGTAATTACCGGGTCATTATCATAGCTAATCGCTTCCTCAATATGCCTTGTCGTGTCCCTCTTATGAGTAATGTGATGCGTATAAAAGTTACTAAATTTACACTGCTTAAATTTGACACTCTGAATGCCGGCAGCCTTCAGTTTGGACTTTTAACTAATCATTGGGCCCAAATGGATCTAAAAAGCACTAGTAGTGTAATCCTGGAGAATTAGGTTTATTACTAAAGTTGAGCCGGTCTTCGAAGAAATAGCTTTTGCTAAAAGGGAGTTGTTATCATAATCTCATCAAAATCTGACAGAGGAAGGGCTGGTTTCTTGCCTCTGTGCTGAGGAACTTTCATCTTCTTTACATGTGTTAGATTCACAACTTTAGCTTTTAGGGTAAATAGTTATTTAACATCATATTAGAGTTAAAAGTTTCAAGTTAGTTTGGTAATTAAGTCACTTAGTCATATCAAGTCTTGGTTTTCTTAGTTCAGTCTCATGATTCATTAAACTTTAAAATCGGATACATGTGAGAGGCCTTGTTAGATCCCATATTTAATAGCTTAAGTTTTTTGGTCGAATAGTTACTTTAAATCATGTATGAACACTTTTGTATGAAGAGGGTGGCATCTTCTGCTGTGCAAATGAGCTGCAATTACCACTAGCTGGCACCATATAAAGCTCAGTTTTGGACTTTAATGAACAAAATGTGATCATCAGAATGAGACCCAAGAAGAATAAATGCCATTTGGTTCCCTAGTGTCAAGGAGAAGTGGTTCTATTTGGTTCTTTCTAGTAAATGAATCAAGCCAATGCCAATCTGTTCTAGAGCTCACTTATATGCCATATAGATCAACCTCTCCCTGAATTGAATAATCACCATTAACAAATTAAAGATATATATATATATATATGAAAAAAATCTTTGTCTTAACCTTGTTTATTGTATATGACCTCATTACAATCCCTCAGAGCATACACAGGCTTCGGCTTTCGACACCCAAAAAGGAGTTTGCTTTTTCCTACTTCCAAATTCAAGTCAATTTGATAATTTACATTTGAAGGCAAATTTTGTGTTATACGTTTTCTTTAAAGATGACAATATATATCAGGAAATTAACCTTCAGCCATACTAAAAAAAAATTATTGCGTAAATTAAATTACATGATAGGATAATTAAATAATAATTAATCAGTGTACAATAATTATGTAGCGTAGTTTATTAATTTGAAATTAATGAAAACCAAAGCAGAGAATCAGAGATATGTAGAGAATCCACTAGAAAAGATGTCACCAAATCTAAAAGCTTAATATAGAAATTGCATGAAAGATCCTTAAAAAGAACAAAAGAATCAAATGGGTATCTGTCCACTGGTTTCTGGTTCTTTTAGGGACCCCATTTGGCCATTTCTCAAATGCAGTAAAAGAGAAATCCAAACAAGACCACAAACACAAACTCAATGACTAAAGAAAGAAAAGCCCTTTGCTTAAATAAGAAGCACTTTTCCCTTTTAGGAGATCTAAATTCCAAGCACCCCCCTCTGCCCCCCAACCCAAGCCCCAAAAAAAAAGTAGAAAATAAAAAAAAAACGAGTTGCTTAAAATACAAATTAGGGCAAACACATTGGAGTAAATGCGGACTCACGTGTCCCTGTTTCCCTCCACACAAACACCGCCTTACTTTATTTGGAGGTCTAACGTGAACGAAACAATACTGTCTTGTCCCTCTCACAGTCTCACTATCAAATTTTTTGACTTAAAAAAAAAAAAAAATTAAATGTGGTTTACTTTTTCCTTCATCACTAATTCCACGGGAGGCAGTTGGGACCACCACGAGAAACTTTTGGTGTCTCTATTTTTCTCAATATAATATTTAATATTCCAGTTTAATGATTAAAACAAAATGTTTTTTTAATTAAAAAAATTCAACGGTGATTTAGTTCTTTCTTAACCCATACGTTTTTCTTTTATATTAATTAGGACCAAAATTTTTATTTTAATTTTCTCATAAATTTATATAATTTTTAATAGAATTTCGGTAAATATCTTGAGATCCAGACTGGAGCCAAAAAATTGTTTTCTCTAATTAGAATATGAGCACATAAAATCAATTTTCATTTTTTTTTTCTGAGTATGTAAGTATCTTAAGTGGGAATAGAATAATTTAATCCTGATAAATTCATTCTTTTTTTTTTATTCTTTTCAACTTTAAACACATCGATATATCTGGAATAAAATTACTATTTAATCCTTTCTCCGGGTTTTGGATTTGACCTCTTCAAAATGAAAATGTTACTTTTGACGAACTAAAATAATACTGAATTGTAGAGCAATGACATGGAAACAATAAAAAAGTTCTAAATAATAATTTTTTAAAAAGGGAGAGTGGCAAGTTTGTAAATACTGGAGAAAATGGTGGGTAATAGTAAAATTGGGGATTCAAAATTGGAAAGACGGCGGGTCTGATGTGATATCATCATCAGCAGAAAAAGGAAAAGGCCAAAACGAAGAGGAGGAATCAGATGCGGAATGAATCTGGTGCGCGCGGCCACACGGTGACGTCAAACGCATAGACCCAACCCAATAGCTTTTACTCCCATATCCCGTGCGGTTATGCTTATGCCTTATCCATCACGGACTCGCGACGCTCTTCCCAACGCTTAACGCCGTCAATTTATTTATTTGATTCCCGTTATCTTATTACTTATATAAAGCTCCTACTTAAACTATTAATCATGAGTTTTTTTTTTAATAGTGAAAATTTTCAAGTTAAATTCCAATTAAGTAAAAAATTTTAACATGAGATCTCAACTATTATATTTGAACATTCTTATAGATTATGTTAGTTGATTTTCAAATGTCGGAATACATTTATTTTTATCTTTTAAAAATTATTATTTCATAAATAATTAATAAATAGAGGGAATATTATTGTTTGGGGAGGGTTAAGATTCATCTTTTTGGATTTGAACGAATATGCTTAATTCCTCTTTAGACTAATCAACCGAAGAGAAAAAGATGATTTGGTCTTCCTTGAGTTCTTTTGTAAACCATAATTTATTTACGTTCATTTTGTGTCAAAAATTTGAAATTTACTTACTTTTTTAATTGTTCCCAAATCCTTTACTATCCTAAGTAAATATTTCAAAGGACTTAAGAGTCTCCATTCCTTTGAAACTAAACTATTATTTTTTTTTAAAAGCCCTAATTTTCTTTTAATAATTATTTAATTATTCTCATTAAAAAATGTAATTTATATTATTCCGTAGTCACGGACATAAATATTTGGTGCGAAATTCAAAGATTCTAAATGAATAAGTAATTAAAAAAATAAAAAAGGAGAAGGGAGGGCCAAGGGCATATTGGAGAAACATGGAAAGACATGAGCAGTTGAGCTTAGGTGGAGAAGTTACATAGATTTATTTAGGTGAGTGTACTTAGCATTGGCTGGTCCTGGTCTTCGATTGGATTTGTCCAAAAGAAGGAAGAAGATAAATATCGCCTCCCTTTCCTTTCAGTGTTTATCTTTCACTGCCGTCAACACCACCCTCACCTCACACTCACCTCACCTCACCTCACTTTTTTTTTTTTGTTCTTTCAACTTTGTTGAGATCTTCCTCGCTTTCGGTGCTTTCATTACCAAATCTCACGCTCTTGTCATCTCTCTCCCTCTCTCTTTCCTGTTCTTTGCCATCTTCTCCACTCTCAACTAATCTCATATCCTATCTTCACTCAAGCTTCCTTTTACTTACCTCCTTTTACTTACCTCGTTTCTTTCTTTCTTTTATTTATATCTAGATTGGGATTGTTTCTTTGTTCTTGTGTTTGTATCCTCTCGTATTGGCTTCTAAATTTATATGCTTTCAAGCATTAGCTAAAGCTCTTTTCTTCGGTTGCTTACTCTTCAAGATCTTATCTTTACTCTGCTTACGATTCAAGCTGATAAATTTTCTCGAGAAAGTGATGCATGAAAATTCCCAGAATTTTTTTCTGCCTATTAAAGCTGTGTTAAGATACCTGTAATGCTTCTCTACCACCAAATCTTTAACTCAAGCAAACAGTTCTCTTTTCTCGAGAAGTAACACAGCTTAAAACGGAGAAAAGAGAGAGAAAGAGAGAGAGTGTGTGTGTGTGTCCGTTTACATGGATTCAACTACGAGTCACAATTATCATCACCAACCCAGTTCTGGGTTGTCGCGGTTTAACTCTGCCCCAAGCTCTCTTATTGCCAACTTCACTGATGGTATAGGTTCTCGTCTTAATAAGAGCAATTATGGATCAGAGATATTAATCTCAAGATTCATGAACCCTGGTGGTGATAGTGGCAACAACATAAACTTTCCGGAATATGAGGATAAATCTCATGTCAATTATGGGAATTCTCAACAAAGCTGTCCCGGGTTGCCACCTCATTATCCAAGGCAGAGCTCTGCTATGGATAGCTCATACGAGTTGTTAGTGGATCATAACTCATCAGTAAAGAGTGTTCATTCAAATCTTGTCAGGCAGAGTAGCTCTCCTGCTGGATTTTTCGCTAAAATGTCTGCTCAAAATGGTATTGTCCTTGTTCTCACTTTACACTTCAACTGTATTTTATTGCAAAGTGTTAGGCATTTTGATTACTACAAAATTGGTCTGTATTGGAAGTTTTCATACTAGTCTAGATTTGTCTGTTTTTTTTTTTTTTTGGGAACATTTTGATTACCATGTAGTTTAGATTTTCTAGTTGAAATTCCAGTCGTTTTCAGAAAGTAGTTTTAAGATTGACTTCGCTATGCCCTTAAAAAGTCCATGTTGATATGCTAGATACTCTTAATCCTCTATTTGTTAAGGCATTGATTTAGGAAGTCCATATCATATGCCATTGAGTTCTTAGGGAAAAATATTAAAAAGAAAGAAAAACCATTCTTGTGTTTGGAGCATTAAATATATATAGTGAAATTAATTGAAGGTAAAGTTCCAAATTATATGATGTGGTTATCTTCTATATTTCTCAGAGAGATTAAAAAAAAAAAGCTTTACTTGCAGTATTAATTGCATTTGTTTTGGCTGGAGTCTGGGGTTAGTTTAGCTCAGATGATAAGAAATCTTGTAATGGGGGTATAAAATTCTGTTTTCTTTGGGGAACTGGAGGATTGTGGTAAATTTAACTGACAGACAGCTACTCTAAGGCCATTATGTTTATTGAGGAGATCTCCTCGGAAAAATCATGGTGTGACCAAAACAATTTGATTTATCATTTTTTGGGAACCAGATGGACTACTGAATATTTCTCAGCAAATTGCAGGCTATGCCACCGCAAAGGAAGTGGGAAAATATGGAGTGAGTGGCACGAATGGAGAAGTCAGTCCATCTACGAACAGACTGAAAAGTCAGCTTAGCTTCTCATCTAGAATAACTTCTTCGCTAGGCATGTTGTCCCAGATCTCTGAAATTGAGAGTGATGGCATGGCAAGTAGCCCTCCTGATGGGAAAGTTGGAAATGGTAACAGTGATGGTCGATTTTATAGTTCTACATACCCATATGGTTCTTGGACCGATTCATCCCCTTTCTCGGAGACTTTCATTGGCATGAAGAGAGACCAAGAAAATGACAGGAAGTTATTTTCTGGTACTCAGGTATCAACTCACATACTAGATTTAATTTCCTTGATATCATGTTATTTCTTATGCAATTTTAATTTAAAATACTTTTCTATCTTTAGAATGGAGAGCTTGGAAATTATGTTCATTTATTATCCCATCAGTTGAGTTTGCCCAAGACTTCAGCCGAGATAGCCGCCATGGAAAAGTTCCTGCAATCTCAAGATTCTGTTCCCTGTAAGATTAGAGCAAAACGCGGTTGTGCCACTCATCCTCGAAGCATTGCTGAAAGGGTAAAAATCTTTATACCCTAACCCAGTTATAATCTAAGCTCTAGACTGTCATGAAGCAAGCATCATTCCAATACCACCACTTTGATTACATATCTGCATCAATGCTTAAATGTAACTGTGAAATTTTTATAGTTTAAATTGCTTGAACCGAAGGGGCCAACTTTTGGGTGCTGATTATGGGGATAAATGTTTTCAGGTGAGAAGAACCCGGATTAGCGAACGGATGAGGAAACTTCAAGAGCTTGTTCCAAACATGGACAAGGTATAATTTCTCAAAATCGTCAACCTCAAAATCTTAATATTCAGAAACTCAAAATGTTTATGTTTCATCTTGGCAGCAAACAAACACGGCAGACATGTTAGATTTGGCTGTTGAGTATATCAAAGACCTTCAAAAGGAGTTCAAGGTAATAGAGAGGAAACTGAACGGCAATTTTTACATTCTTGCCAAAAGTTCTTTTATCTTAACTCCAAGAATGATCTTCTTTGCAGACTCTTAGCGACAGTAGGGCAAACTGCAAGTGTTCAAGTCTTCAGAAGCCAGTTCCTAATCAAATTGTTTGACTTGCTTCTGTACAGAAGATAAGGGATGTGATGGGTAGGGGGATAGAATTTTGATTTTGTTTCTTTTGCTTTTTTTATGCACTGAACAAGTGTAACGAAGCCTAAGATACTATATACTTCATTGGGCGGGCGTGACATAGAATGGCAGGTAGATTTCCTCCAAAAGATTCAAAGCCTGTTTGCTAATGAAGTACTGATTAGTGATTACGACATAAATGGAATAAAGTGGTAATTGTACAGGACATGTTTGTATAATGCATTTCTTGTTAAATGTAAGCCATCACGTTCTGCTATTATGACTTGTCGCTGGTTCTTTATGTGAGACAGAAAGAGTTGTTATGTTTCCATTTATGATATGTTTATAGTTATGCAATAATCATTGTAGATGGGCTTACAATTAATTTATGAAAAGAGAGTGTTCTAAAGACATAGACTAAGAAAGTTATCTTAACGTGTACACAAAGGAGCTTAAACTGGGAAAAAATAAATATGAAATTGAAGTTGTAATGTAGGACTTTTCTATCTTTAAATGAAGAAGGTCTTCCCTGCAGCGGGGTGTAATGTATCCACTCCAACGTTCTGGTGTCAAATCAGCACACATGTTATGTTGGAGGGAGCCTGCTGCCTTTCAACGAAATTCAAGTGAAATTATGGAGGAAAATTTTGAAAGTCTCTGATAAATTGAAGTTTGCATCATTCCTCATTTATGGCCTGAGCAATTTAAATGAGGTAGCAGCATGTGTGTATCTCTCACTGTTTAATAAGCCTTATCCATTTTCAAAGGACGACAAATGAATGAAGCCAGGTACAGACTCAATTACAGCCAATTTTCTTTTGTTTTTCTCCTTACCAGGGAGGTGAAGAGTTTTTCTTGTTCTATTGTGGATGCTTGTATGGAACCAAGTCACCAACCACTGACTGGAGCAGTAAATTAATAAAGACAAAAACAACTTCACAGGGCAAGTAGGATCCACGCCTGATAATGCCATTGTTGGAATCCACTTAGGAGGAAGTGCTTCATATGAAGATGGCAATTTCAAACTACAATCACTGAAGCTTTTTTTTTCCTCTCCCAGGCTTGCATGCTATAACTCAAAAATTACAAATAGGCTCTTTATACCAATAATATATTTTCTTTTTTTAAAAAAAATTTATCATTTATTATACCGTAGTTCATAGAAACCCCAAATATTTTGAAAATCATCAAAAACCCCTAATTGCTAGAGAGGTCCTTTTGAGTTTTATTGAAACAGATGACACAAGACTTTAGTGTGATTTTCAAAATATTATGGGGACTATGGTCTATTCCCAGAATTGGTTGGGTTGGACAAGAAATGATAATAGCCCTTTAAATAATTTATGAATTTTATTTTTTTCCAAAATTTTAAAATGAATTTCTATTAAATTTCGATCTCATTGAATTTGTTCATATTTTAACCAAAAAGATACAAGAGCTATCCGTATTATAACATAAGATAAATGAGAATTGAGAAAGCAAGCCATTGACATGGTATCGGGAATAGAAAAAAATTATAGAAATAAACTAAAATTTAAAGGAGATATTTGAAAATTGATTAATTTTTGAAAAATTTAGATTTTATGATCCTATTGTTGGACATCAAACAATATTTAACATTGAATTAGATAGCGTTAGACAATATTTGATGACATTTATGGAAAAATTCAACAAAACCATTTAATTTGAGTCAAAATTATAAAATTCCGAATAAAATATTCTTCTTATTATAAGCCTCACAGTGATTAGTGATGTATTATCTCATGATGAAAACCTAAATCTGGTCAAGTCACTGCAACCAAAGGCTCAGATCCACCCTTGACCTTCATGAGCACCAAACCAACCTGTTCCTGAATACACCAGAACATTAGTATTTCTAAGCAAAGTAGAAAAACCGTTAAGGGGCCCCGCATTGACCGTTGGTCTCATATTTCCCTCTCCTCTTCACAGAAAGCAATTTCCAAATCTCACCTCGTGTTTTGATCTTGATCTTCCTTTGCATAACTAATGAGCTTCAGGTATTGTTCAAGCATGTCTACACATGATTGATCTTACAAGAATAATCTCGCGCATTTGAGGTCCAAGTCCGTAATTTAATTTTGATATTGTGGTGGTGATTCACAATGTCAAATATGTATAGCGATTACAACCAAAAGATTGATTACGTATTCAAAGTTGTATTGATTGGTGATTCTGCCGTGGGAAAATCGCAGCTCCTCGCTCGTTTCGCTAGAAATGAATTTAGCGTCGATTCCAAGGCCACAATTGGAGTCGAATTTCAGACTAAAACGCTTGCTATTGATCACAAAACCGTAAAAGCACAGATTTGGGATACTGCTGGCCAGGAAAGGTATGCGCTTATTCTGGTTTTTATTTTTAAACTGTTTGTGCCTTTTGATTTCTTGTTTTTGGATTGAAATTAGGATGTGGTTTATAATTATATTTACAATTATGACATTTAAGATCTTATATGAGTAATGATATCATTTAATTGTAGTTCTAGTAGGTTCAGTTAATTGACGGAGAGAAATATTGTATCTCACTTTAGGTTCATGCATCAAGAATTGAAGAGATTGTTAGACAAGTTGAGACAATTTAAATTGCTCAGGTGAACTGAGTCAAGATTGGTAAAAGAGGTAATTAGTATGATGAAAAATTATGTGCCTATTGATTTTCATAGAAATGACAGGTGAAGTTTACAACCATATAAACAACTTGGTATATAATGGTGTCGAAAAGGGATCTATTTGTACTTTAATTTTCATAAGCATGGGCAGCTGCAATTCGTGAGACCATTTTTGTGGTTGGTACTTGAAAGAAATTCTGGTTTCTGGGGGTCACTAGTTGGTGGAGTTAGTAGATCTAACTGAGTTATTGGCTACTCAGAAATTGGTTGGTTTAGGTTATGGTTTGTATCAATCAATTGGAGTCTTAGACGATGAGTTAGGAGCTGACAGGTGGTTTTCTTCAAGGATCTCTGAAATGGTGCTGGTGGAGTCTTAGACGATGAGTTAGGAGCTGACAGGTGGTTTTCTTCAAGGATCTCTGAAATGGTGCTGGTAGTATAGACAGTGGAATTATGTGGAATCCTAAAGTTCTCATTTTTGTGAGCTCAGTGTCTGAAGGAGTCTGTTGATTATATAGGTCTTACTATGGCTAGTGCTTGTGACTTATTCCTCCAGTTAAAAACATATTTGAAAAGGAGAAAAAAATGTTTCAAATTCCCATAGAACTTATAATGTAAACAACTTGGGACAGGGATCATCTTAGTTTCGAGTATCTAAAAGGGCTTTACCTTTAGGTAAGCCTCAATAATCTTGACCAGAACTCATTTGGCTTTGTTTCAGCTGCAATATTATGTGTCTTTTCAGCCTTTAACTGAAAGTTGCAATGAGAGTGCTGAATGCATCTTGATTAAAGATAGAAAATTTCTTTGCAAGATCTGCGTGTCATTTTGGTGTTCGTGCTTCTTTAGATTTTTTACTGGTATGCATGGAAAATATGCATTTTTGTATACTTTCTCACACCATGTCCAGTAGTTAGTTTATCCAGTTTCAATTACAATGTTGATTAAAATTGACATCTCATGGAAAGCTGCCAAAATTTATGGTTGAGCTAGGCATGTTGATACAACTGCTATAAAAAGACTTGGCCTTTTTGTCTCTTTGCTACTTAGCTTATTACTTCATTATTTGACTCTCCTCATTATGTATATGACAGCTTGATAATAGTATGTTTTCTTCTGTGGAAAATTTGCCACCCTGATAACAACATCCCCTTATCTACTTCATTCAGTTCAATGAAGCTGCGAATGCAAATCTTTCTGGTTGCTTGGAATACTGAACTGTTTCTCAAGCCGTAGTTGATGGAACCTTAGTTGGAGGCCGGGTACCGCGGCTGACTCCAAATTTTTTTTGATTCACACATGCTCTTTCCTTTTGTCTTCATTCGTATATTCTCTTCCTAGAAGATAATCTTCCTCTTGAGATGTTATCCTGATTCTGGTTTCCTATGAAGTGCATGAACAATAATATGCTATGAAGTGTATGAACAATAATATGCTATCTTACAACGCTCAACTTCATTCCCTAGCATTCTTCTGAATCACCTCTTCAATAGCCCTCTTTGTTCTGCAACCATCAAGTGAAAGCGAAGGATAGTCGCATTCTCTGCTATCGTAGCTACTATTAGTCACTCCTGAAGCAGCTACCAAATCTAAAATTAATATTTGGCTGAATAGATTTTCGCAACTGTTGGTTGTTTAACAAGCTTGTTGGATTGGCTATAGTCTCCACTTAGAACTCAGTGAACTTGTAAAAAAGGTTGGGAGATTTTGAGGTTAACTCCTTTCTCGCCTCGAATATTGCACCAACTTAGATTAAAAAAGGAAACCAGCAGTACTCTAATACTGTGCTACTGCTTAGCCGTATTTATTCTTCCGTTCTTATTATTTTGTTTTATCTTTTTAATTCTTAAAAAAAAAAAAAAAATTGAACCATGATAGTGTTTGAGGACCTTGAAAAGATTTAAGACAACTGGAGTGAAACATTTTGCTGCTTTGTCTATCTACTATGTAAGCATAAGAATCAACTTGCTTTAAGAAGCTTGGTCATAACCCACTTTTGCTGGAATAGATATTGGTAGCTCAGTGTATGAGGTCATAGCTGCTTGATTTTGTTGTTGACTTGCTAGTAAAGTTTCATGCCTTTGGGCCCAGCCTTGTCTGATTTTGATCCATTGCGCGCTTGTACACGTTGTTTGTCAAATTAAGATAATATTAAGCTTGTAACTATTCGAGTTAATGGTGTCTTGAAGTTACTCTTCTTTGGTCTCTCCTCAGGTACAGGGCTGTGACAAGTGCATACTACCGAGGAGCAGTAGGGGCAATGTTAGTTTACGACATGACCAAGCGCCAATCATTTGATCACATGGCAAGGTGGCTGGAGGAACTGAGAGGGCATGCTGATAAGAATATTGTCATCATGCTAATTGGAAACAAGTGTGATTTGGGCAGTCTTCGAGCAGTGCCAATAGAAGATGCCCAAGAATTTGCCCAAAGAGAAAACCTTTTCTTTATGGAAACATCAGCTCTTGAATCAACAAATGTTGAAACTGCATTTTTGACAGTGCTAACAGAAATATACAGGATAATTAGCAAGAAATCCCTTACTGCCAATGAAGGGACAGATCCTGGGAGTTCAGCGCTTCTTAAGGGTACCAGGATTATTGTTCCGGGGCAGGACCAGAATCCTGGAGGGAAGGGTGGCTGCTGCTTTTCTTCATCATAATTTTAGCTTAACATTTTTTCTTGTTCATTTTACCTTTTTCTCTACTTGCAAAGATATTGTTGTTCATTTAGGTTTTTATTGTTTTAAACAAAAGCGTATATCATGTAGAAAGAAACTGTACTAATGTTATTTGATATCAAGATGAGACATTGAGACATGCATCAATGAAACTAGTGACCATCTGTTAAAGCATTTCTTACACAATTAGTCCATCTCTACCATATTATGTGTTTTATTTTTGATAATTATTTCTATTTATGATTTCTTTTGTAAGTTCTCCTCTTCGGAGAAATTGAATTTATATCTTTTTTTTTCTTCTCTAAACAGGATATTAGTTATTAACATTAATATAATCGAAACATATCAATCTTACTTTTTTATGATTAATAATCTTTATATATAGAGTTGAGATATTTTAATGGTAAACATTTTTTATATAAATTTTTAATCACTTATTTTACTTAATTTAATATTTATATTTAATGATGACATGAATAAATAAAATTTGTGCTAGAGATTTTAATATCCAGAAATATATTGCTTTTATTCGTGTAATTAAGTCTCTATAATTATTGTCATTGCTCAAACAGGAAAAAAAAAGTGTATAAATTTCACCGAGACTTGATTTAAAATATCTTATAAATTGTTTTTATTAATTTTATGTAAAAAGGAATCCGAATATTTGATTTTTGGAAACTGACAAAACAATTTATAAAAATAATAATAAAAGCAGCAAGGACACAACGCATTTCGGTTGGAAGGGGTAAAAGGGTATTTTTCTCATAGCCCAAAAGGATTCCCGCTCGCAAACAAGATTTGAAATTTGAAATCTCTTCTCGCACGTGCCAAAGTTTTTTGTTAATCATTTTTTCAAACCCCATTTCAGGGTCTAATAAAACCGCTTAAAGGTCCATTCAAAAAATTTGCCAAGTAATTCGCTTCTCACAAGCAAAGCAGTCTCTTCCTTGTATTTGATGCACAGCAGACGCCCAACCAAACCCTAAACCTCTTCTTCTCCAAGAGAACAAAATCTCATTTTGTTCTTTCCCACTCTATCTCTCTCTTTCCAAGGCTTCGAAGGTGTGTTTGGTTTCCCAGAAAATTCTCGTTTTCTTGGGAAAATTTTCATTTCCAGAAAAGATTTTTTTCAAAAACAAGACTGATCTTTCAGTGTTAAAAATCTTTGTTTATTTTTGGAAATTTCTTCCATAAGTCTTGCTTTTCTTACTTCCAGAACAGAAAATAGCAATGCCGGAGGCTCGTGACCGGCTTGTGAGGCCGGTTGATTTGGATGTCATCTTCGCTCAAAGACGTCCCGGAGCTCCCCCAGTTTTTCAAGATGAACCAGAAAACAGTTCAATTCCACCAGCGTTGCCGCTCAGTCGAGTAGGTGATGTGTCGCCGCCTGGACAAACAACAATCGTCAGAAGAGGTGGTGGGTTTGGGCCCCCGAGAGGCGGGTTTGGGACACCGAGAGGCGGATTTGAGACGCCGAGAGTCGGATTTGGGCGTGGAAGAAGAAATGTGACATCAGCGACACGTGGAACAATGGGAAGAGAGAACAGGCCGATAGGAAGTGCTAGGAGAGGACGCAGCGTTTTACCTGCTTGGTACCCGCGGACGCCTCTTAGGGATATTACTTCTATTGTGAGGGTAATTTTCTAATTTATTTCATTTCTTTTATATTCTCTATTTTTAGACCTAATTATTTCGTGTTCTGTAATTTGTTTTGATTCTTGGTTATGTTGAAATATTAGCAAAATCTTGACTTAGTTTTACTATTTAATTTGTGTGCATTTGGAGAATTACTGATTTACTACCTTCGATATTTTGTGGGGTTGATGATTATATGACTATGCTCGGATTTACATTTCTATCGTATTAAGCATGAGTTTTCAGAGTTTAAGATTTGTCATTTTACTTGAAAATTTTCTTGTTCCCTAATGGAGTGAATAAAATGTAGTTGCAGTTGAGTTGTTTTCTTATGGTGATGTCAGTGGATTCCCTGTGGCTAATGCCGTTGTGTCGTTTTATATTGTCTTTATCCAGTGAGGGAACTGCCTAGTGTCAAGTGCATTCAAAGTGAAATGGGGGTCCCTTTTTTTATTTCTGCATTAAAAATGTCAGTTTCTTAACCAAAACTCCACTCCATTCAGTGCGGGTTGTCCATGTTGATTGCCTGTTCTGAAGTTCCAAACAGTTTTTTGTTATCTAATCAGCTCTGGAGTCAGAGACAACATTTCCCTTCAATTGAGACAGAGTATAATTCTTTTTGCAGTTATCAATTTCATTTTTAATTTCTTGGCTTTCCATTTCGAGGCATCCTAAGCCCATTTCTTGATATTTCTAATTCTACTTTTCATTAGGCTATTGAAAGAAGAAGAGCTCGCTTAGGAGAAGGCGAAGGCCTACAAATGGAGAGTCCAATGCCTCTGGTTGATTCCTCTGTGCCACTGTCAGGTGCTCAGCTAGAGCATGATATTTCTTTGGCGTCCCCAAATCCAACTGCTGTTTTGAAGCATTGTCCACCCTCTGTTGGTAAAGTGCCTAAGATTTTGCTTGATATCACTAACGAGGCGTGTGAAGAGTCAGAGTTCCTTACACCCCAGAAGAAACTTCTGAACTCTATTGACAAAGTTGAGAAAGTTGTGATGGAGGAGTTGAATAAGCTGAAGAGGACCCCAATTGCTAAGAAAGAAGAGAGGGAAAAAAGAGTTCGCACATTGATGTCAATGCGTTGACTACTCCCATTTTCTCAGCAGTTGTGCTTCAAAGACAACAAATAGCCAGAAATTGGAAAGACTAGATCGGGCGCTGCAGTGAGATTGATCATCTTCTGGTGATCATTACCTTCTTGGACATTGGTCATCCACTGATGATATTTTCGTTATTGTTTGAGCTTATATAGCAGATAGCTTCAACAAACAAGGCCAAGCACAATGAGATTCATTTTGCTGAAGCCTTGGTGATTGGTAGGTGTAGATTTTGTTGCCCTTCATTCTTTGAAGGTTTGAGTTGGAGTTGTAGGTATAAGCCTGCTATGATGTACATATAGGCCATATTACAGATTTTGTTATATTGCTTCATGAGATCTTTGGCTATCATAATATTTCGAAAATGATAATGACGTATTATTTCTGTCCAATCTATTTTTCTTTAACAATGTGTTTCGTGTTTGTTCTCAACGAAGTAATGAGTATGATTGCTACAACAAAGTTAGAGATACTAAGAACCTAATTGCTCTAAAGTTAAAGTTAACAAGTAAGAGCCTTTATGGTATTCATAATAAGGGACAGGCATTATCCTCTTGAGTCTTAAGTTGGATCACTAAGCCATGATATCATGTGGTAATCGCGCTTGAGTAGTTTCTGATAGAAAATTTTGTTTATCTATTTTGAACTTGATGTAGCATATAGCTTAGTTTGGACCCTGCAGGATGAGATTGATTGTTACTAACACGGTTGCTGTCTTGCTGAAAGCCTTGGTCGTCATTAGCGATATTCTTCTTTCTTTTGAGGTTTAAAAGGGATTTGGCATTATTATCATAATATGGCAAATTTACTACTTGTATTGACTTGAGAAATTCTTTGGTTATTTTGCAGTTTGGGTTGCCTCTCATTATAGTGATTTTGAAGATGCTCTATTGTACTGGGATGTTGATAGTTCTGTATATTGTTATTGTCTCGTTAGCTTTTTGTTCCTTCGGAGGGACTCTCCTCTCTTTGATGTTCCTTTTTATGGTTTGACCTCATCTTCAGCTTTCTATTGGATTAATTTCAAAATTGCTCTTGTGGACGGTGCAAAATTAGAATCTACGAAATCTCCACCTTTCAATACACTTGACCAATCTTTTGTCTTTTACAAAATTACCCTCACAATTAAAGATAAAACATAAAATTTTCCCCCTCTCGCCCTAAAAGTGGTCAACTTCAACATTCAAGTAGATACTGACCTTTTAATATGTAAAATTAACTATCTTGTTCATTAACCAAAACACATTAGAGAAAATATATATTTTGACTCATTAGGATACAATATTGTGTGAGATTTTCATTTGAACTAGCCCTTTCGGTTCAGTGGTTTGGTTATATTATGTAGAGATGTTTCGCAGGGTTTATTGTTTGAATAAATGATATAAGATTTATTTTAGTGTGGGTTTTGGTAGGGTGCACTTTTTTGGAAAATTTATCGGAACCCGTGAGGTTGATCGGAAATTAGGATGACTAGATCAGGCCCTGCAGTGAAATTGATCATCTTCTGATATTTTGTTAACTTCTTAGACATTGGCTGATGACATTTTTATGGTTTGAGTTTCTACAGCAGATTGCTTCCATGGGGCCATGCAGAATGAGATTTGTTGTTGCTGAAGCCTTCAGTGTTCGCTGGGTGTACTTTTTGTTGCCTTCATCTTTGAAGGTTTTCTTTGGAGTCATTTGTATTATAAATTTTGTTATATTGCTTAATGAGATCTGCCTTCGTATGCTAATATTTCAAAAACAATGAAGTATTATTTTTTCTTCAACATTATGTTTTGTGGTTGTTTTAGTGACATATGCAGTAGTTTTTACTGAGAAAAATTTTCATCTGTCAACTCGTGTGTATGATAACAAGCGTCGACATTTGTGCAAATAATGGCATGCATTATCTTGCTCCATGTGGATCATATAATCCAAATGTACTTTTGCAGTGATACTATTAGGTTATTGTTGCAGAATCGGGTGCTGCAGATATATTTTGTGCTCATAATGTTATGGAAGATATATATTAACAACCCAACTAATGTTACACTGCCAACTATCGAGTTGGTTGAACTTGCTTTTCCTCCAAAGCTAAGATGCCAATTTGCCCCCTTATTTTCTAATTGTTTCAACTCTCACTCCGTGCTTGTCTTCTGTATTTAGGAAGTGTGAAGACGTGAGTGACCTGATTGCTGATGTAGACAATATGCTTTGTGCAGGACCTTTCCAGGTGCTTGCTAGTTGTTCTTTTATCTAGCCTTCATCCCATAATGTCCTTGCCCCATGCTTCAAATGCCAGAAGGTAATTTTTGAGGTAATTTTTGAGGTTTAGTTAAAAGTAATTTATGCATTAAACTTGAGAAGTTCTTGGGAGGTCTATTTCGAAGAGCTGAAGTTTGTTTCCGAGACAAAAGTCCGATCGAGTAAGGCCACTAACGTAGACTTTCCATTCCAGCAGAAGAAAGCAAACAAACAAATATCACCACGCAGCAAAATTGTTGAACTTTTAACCTTTTTTTCACCGTAGCTTAGAACTTGACAGGCATTTTTTTTGGCCCTAATTAAAACTTGAAGTTGAACAGGTTTTCATCATACATATAAATAATGGATCATATTTCAAAGCATACTTGGTAGATTTAATAAACTCATTTAAAATTCTGGCTCTGAATAACTGGCCAACTTGTTTTAGTAAGAAGATTGATCAAGGCTACTAAGTCATCAAATGTTCATTGGCAAAAAAACGTTGAATAGAATGTTAGGATGACATGTAATTAATTAGTTAATATTCTCAAACCTCATCTCAACCATAGAAAGCACTACTTGAAAGCTTCGAAGCAGAGCATGAAAGAAAAACTTCTTCATCTTCATCACGCAAAGTATAAAGGAAACACTTTAGTTTATGCCTAACAACAAAAAATGATCGTATGTTGGAATTATTGATATGTGCTGGCTATTCTTGAACTGAAATTGCATTTGGAATGAAATGGAACAGGGGTCCTGGTCTATCATCCTCTTCTGTCTAACTCTTGCTCTTAAAAGTTCTCGCTATTTTGTGTTTTTGAGCAATTGCTTGAAGGAAATGGCAGGCACCTCAAGCATGAACTTTGGAGGTATTTATCATTACTTTAATACATGTTACAATATTGATAATAGTTTTTAGAATCTTGGAAATATATATTGATTGTTTCATGGCTTTGTGAACCGCATTTGGTTGATTATTTTAGCCAGTGCCGGCTCTATGGAGTTTTGGGGCCTTAGGAGAAAATTGTAAAACCGACTTTTTCATATTTAATAAATAAATAATTTAATTTTACTAATACTTTAACTTTTTTCTATTTAATAATTTCGTCATTTATTGATTACAGTATTATTATTTGTTCAATCACTAAATTTTTATTAATATGTTTTTATTGTTTGATATATTTTCAAGATTTTTTTTAGGCTTTAACTAATTTTTCTATTTTTATTCCTTAAGTTTTTCATTTTTAGACTCATATATTCTAATAGACATACCTAAAATTAAAAATTAATGAATAAAAAATTAATATATAATGAATAGAATAATATTGATAACAATAAAAAATAAAAATATAGTTATAGAACTTAAACTATAATAAAATAATATACATTTTTTGTTAAAAAAACACGAGAGAATATAAGATATATATATATATATATTAAATATTTTTCTTCTCAATAAATATTTCTTACTAAAACAGCGTATTTAAAAATTAAAAAAAGAAAGTTGATTATATAATTATTTAAAGAACAATTTTTTGATAATTACTTGTGGGTTATGGAAAATATTGGGCCTTATGTCAGTAAAACTAACTTTGGGGCCATATCAGAATGGTGAAAGCATAATTTATGTAGTCTAGAGTACCTATAGAAAAATATTAGGCAAAAAAGAAAATATTCAAAATTTTCCAAAAATCATTAATATTATTTCTTTTAAATTGACACTTGTAAGTTTTTGCACTTTTTTTTTTGGTGCAGAAATTCATACACAATTACTAAAAAAAAAAAAAAAAAAAAAATATTTNACTTGTAAGTTTTTGCACTTTTTTTTTTGGTGCAGAAATTCATACACAATTACTAAAAAAAAAAAAAAAAAAAAATCTTTATGATTGGCATGTGATAAAATGTAATGAATCGAACCAACTCCGTAATTAATGAAACCTTAATTCATGCCGTCAGCTCCTTTTCTTTATAGACATCTTTAGCTTAGAAACTTCTTCTCTTCTTCATTTCTTCCAGTCACGTACATTTCCATGCTCGATCTTCAAATTAGAGTTTGTCACCCTGTCAACGTAACTTATCAGCGCAATTAGTAGCTCTCTGCCTATATGCATATAGCGGGCAGTAGCAAATCCACATTAGGGAAAGCAAAGAAGCAAAATTCGAGATCCATCATTTTGATGATCTTATTCAGCCTATCTTGACCGATACTTAGATTGATTTCTGAGCATCAGAAAAAAGAATATAACTAACAAGAGTATACATATCTTATCACTAGCTCTTGGCTTTGCCAAGTCGATATGCTAGTTTTTGTTTTGCCATGCAAGAAAAGAGAAAGACAAGTGATGAACCAGAGAAGGAGCAAGAAGAAGTAGTATTGGCAGTCGATAATGGTGGACATTATTGACTTCTAGGTAAGTCTCTGAGATTAATTTGCCCGCTTCTTCATTCTTTATATAATAATAGCGAGTAAAGTAGCGATTGTCATGCACTGTTTTTGACGTGGTAACAAGTGTTTCTAGTATTCTAATTCATGTTTTGACAAAGGTTCACATTCGCGTGTTGTTAAGAATAGTTGACCTTTTAATGAGGATAACTTTACGATTACGAGACTTCAACATGTGTCGCATATCATATCCCCGCTTGACATTTTCGTTCTTTAGAGCACTTTTGTCAAATTTTGCGTTGCACATGAAAATTAAAATACGTCCATCTGAAGTACAGAGTATTGATTAGTTTGTAGCTTACCTTGTATATAGGTAACTGACATTGAAATATTGGACATTAAACTCCAACCTCAAGCAATAAATTTATTGATGGGAAGTAGACGGTTTTTGCGGTGTAGTTAATGCCTTGCATAGACTTTATGATCATATATATATAATTGATGTAAAGATTCTGACTGGATTTTTCTGCCATGAGTTGTTGATTGGCATTCTTATTAACAACTCAACAGTCCAATCAACAACTCATAACAACAAAAATTGTACCATAGTGGAAGGAATCAAATGGAATAAGGTAAATTTCATTTCATCTTTTGATCATATCTGACTGATTACAAGAGCTTACTTTGATTTAGAAATTAAACATCTAAAGGCTTTCTTAAGATGTCTTTCCTAATATTTGATAATTTTTGTCTTTYTTCTTCCCAAAATCCTTCAAATCTTCTTGAAAGATAATAGTAAATTATTAAAACTCATTGTTATTGTAAGAATAACACTTTACTTACAAATTCTGAATTTAAAATTTTTAACTCATGAATGGAGGTTGGTGATGTACATGGCTAACATGTAATATGCCACAGTTGTAAAGTTAAGTTTGTATAAGGAATTTATGAGTGTAGCATCACTTTTATTGTAATTTTGATACCTATGGATAAGATTATGGGTTTCGATTACCTTTGGATAACATTTTTAACTAATTAATTTCAAACTAATCCTCTTTGTTTGTATTTGATCAAATCATAATAAGGACAATGACATTTTTGTTTTTGATAACCCCAACCAAGAAGCTAATTAGGTCCTAAGTGGTATAAAATTATAAAATGGTAAATGCAAATAGGATAGTTTTCCCTGTTCAATGATTCAGCTATTTTTGTGTTTATTGGGTGTTTGCCCTCTGCTTTCTTATCACAAAGTTCAACTTTTTTGCCCATACATATCTTGAAATGAGTTTATCCTCAACCAAACACTCATTAATATATAAAGGTATTGAAATTGAAGATGATCTTGTATATTATTCATGGTACAATAGGTATATATATATACAATGGCAATTACCAAGAATAATGATGATGAAGATTAAATTTAGGTTCTATATTTGGTACAAAATCAAGTTAATAATTAAATGAAATTAGGTTGACTATTGAGCTATGAATGAGGCGGATTATGTGGGATTAAAGATGATGCTCTATTATAGTATACTGTTGGGAAACATTTGAGGGAGACCTTTGTGCCAAGTTCTGAGCCTTACTATGTTTTAAACAATACAAAGAAACATGATCAGAGTTACTGCATGGTTGAAAAAAATGCATTATTTACAACTATTCAACATAATATACTAAATATCAGTCATACCACAATCTTTTTTTCAAAGCATCTGTTAAACTCATTAAAAACAAGTAGATAAGCTCTAACTGTAAAAATAAAATAGTGAAGGATGTCAACTGGTAATAGTGCTAAATGAATCCATTGATTATTTTGCTGAGCTACTAACCTGAAGCAATACATATTTACTAACCTAAACACTTTTAGGATGGATTTGGAAAACTGAACTTTAAGTAATGGTTTTGGTAATTAGTTTGTTTTCTGGAGATAAATACGTTGAATCGTTCTAAACTAAAAGGATAAAACCACTTCTTTTTAAGTTACATATATTTATAAGATAATAATTAATCATTCTACTTATTATTTTAATCGTCTTAGCACATGCTTTAATATTATAATAAGATAAAAGAGAATTAAGGACAAATAACAAGATTAGGTGGGCGTTAAAGAAAAATAGTCTACTCCAATAATCTTTAGATTTATCTACCCAATCTCACCTTAAATGTCAAAAATATTATATTATATATATATTAGCTTACTCTACTCTCCTTTAACAATTTTTCATCCATTCCTAGCATTCACCTTCAACCTTTCAATCAGATTACCATATACAACAGAAAACAAACACAATATCAAAGATCCGATTTGGGTTTGCTGCATTGGAGAGAATAGAGAAGTAAGATATCACTCTCTGTTGTCTTTTTCCTCAATTTTTAATAGAAAGTTTTTCATTAAAATTATTGGTAACGTTATATTATGCATTAATCTTTAAAAAACTAGTGGTCAGATGGTTTGTAGTCAGATTGTAGTTAAACTTATCATTGGAACGAAATCCAACTGTAAAAAAAGAGAACTGCAAATCTAGAGATAGTAGGCTCATTAAGCCTGAAGTAGATTAACGGGTTTAACGGGTTTAACGGGTGGAGTTAATGGGTTTAACGGGTAACAAATTTTAACTAAAAAATAAGAAAATGGATAAGAGAGTGAGAGTTTACCTTGAGTGATAGCTATGACAACAGCAAAGACTTCAGTTTAGAGAAGGGAGGGAATGTTTAAGAGAACTGTTTGTAGAGAATCAAGTCAGTATAACTGAAATCAAGGCTACAGATATCGAGGATAAGAATGCCGAAATCACARCAGCAGATTTGGTAAAATCCTAACRGCAAATCACAAGAATAACTAAGAGGAAGATTCGATCATGATATGTTAAGATTGTATAGCTGTGGTTATTTTGAATTGAGCCGTACACATAAATGTAGGGATCAGTTATAAATAACTTTATATATACTGCTGTACAGATTATATTTTTATAAATAACAAAGAGAGAGAGAACAATTCTCAAGTACCTCTCCCTTTGAATTCTCTTA
>JANLJB010000459.1:0-21537 GCA_026212285.1 Bursera cuneata
ACCAAACAACAACAATGGGAATACCTCATTCCCATTCCCATTCCCATATGTAATTTTACCCAACCAAACGGACCCTTAAATCTCGTGAGACTTCTTGCAAAGGGAGGAGAAATATCAACATAATTAATTCTAAGCAATTATACTACACTTCCATGCATGTCTAGAAACCCTAATATAGAAACTTATTTTTGTCTTAATATTTTCAGAAAAATAATTTAATGGTCTCTCTATGAGAAATATAGTATAGGCACTCACAATGGTTTAGTCAAAGTGGCAAGGCGCATCAAATATTGAGGAGATAAAGTTAACACTGAGGTCCTGGACGTAAATTATATCATGATTTAAGTGGAAAACCATGATAGTAAGTTATAATTGCGCTAGTCTATCTAGAGGATTTAAGTGAAAAACTGTGATAATGGGTTGTGGTTGCCCTAGTCTTTCACGAGGATTAGTCGAGATACGCGTAAGCTGGTCCAAACATGTCAGTTTCAAAAAAAAAAAAAAAAGTTTAGACAAATAAAACACAGATAATAAATTATTTTGACATGTGGGTTTATAGTCTTAATTTATTTTTATTTTAATTAGACAAAGCATCATAATATGGCAATGCATTTCAACAATCCATAACATAAATGTATTAAGGAGATTTAAGAGTATAAGATTTTCCAAAATCTCACAAGATTTAAGAGTATCAAGGTGATAGATTTTATACTATTAAGGGCTTAAGTTTTATTTGAAAGTATTAATTAAGTAATCTTCAAACAAGATTATGTATTTTACTACATAATCAATACTTTAAAACTTTAACCCTTTTACAGTACAAAACTTGTCTCTCAATTTTTAAATATTGGATAGTTCTCACGTGTATCTTAAGGACACATGTTAAGATATAAAATTATGCTTGTTTTCATGATTCTAATCATTAATCTGTCTTAAAAATTATGATAAATTAATTATTTTATAACATTCTAGGATTTTTATTAAAAAAAAAATATTTAAAGTAAAATAATGATTATAATAACGATAATAAATTTTTTTTAAGGTTTTAACACATAACCTTAAAAGGCACATTTTAAGACTATCGATTGGAGTTCAATTATAGTTCAAATACTTGCATCCAGTCTAATTGGTTACAAGTATGGTGAGATTGATCCTTTATTTCTCACAATTTGTATATGTTGCTCTTCACTTTTTATTATTTATCGAAAAATATTTTTCACACAGTAAAACCCGTGCTTGCCTATATTTAATTGTATTTTTTTATAGAAAGGAAAAAAAACATGTTTATTTAGATATATAAAAATAGGGGCAGTATATTTATTTTTTATTCAATTTTATATACCCTCTCCTAACTATTGATTCACAATCAATCTACAGTTTTTAAATATTTAATCAAAAGGTTGCAAATAGTTTCTCATTTCTTCTCTTGTTCTTCATGGGCCAAAGCTCAGCAGAAAGAAATAGAAAAGGAAGCATACCAAGCCCAATGCTGAGATTGAAGCTTCTATGTACTGTCGTAGTAAAGCCCAAACAATTTGCTATAAAATCTTTGTTAAGATATGATGAATCCAATATCTTTGTTAAGATTTATCCCAAGGAATAATCATGAATACCTCTTATAGCTTTGTTCCCAGTTAAGATATGATTTTTCGTTATTTACCTTAATTCTACTTAACATTTTGATTACCGAGACCTAACTTGTTTTTGCACTGTAATTAACGAAGATAATTGCCTCAATTACGCGAGAAATTGCCACCAATCCCGGAACAAGAAACTGTTGATGCACAAGACATTGTACTGTGGTCCAACAAATTTCCCATATGCGGTATGGCTAGCACGATAATGGTTCACTTTGCACCAATTTGGCTAAACACACGGGCGGCTCTGGGAAATGGGCAATTCATATAAATGGAAAAGGAAGATAAGGCTTGCAGCCTTGCAAGATGCTGTTGCTCCCTTTGGAAATGTTCCCTTGTCTTTTTAATTGCTTTGTAATATTATTAATTTATAAAATTACAAAAAAACATATATCAATTTCAATCTAATTCACATGCTTATATTTTTTTTAATATTTTTTATTGCATCAAACTATTATTATTATTTTTATTTTCTTGATTTAAAAATTTATGATGTGAAGTTGAAAATACAGCATGTATAGTAAGTGGCCCATAATCCAACGAAGTTAATCATGTGGGTGTGACATACTAATGGGTCAATTTACATCAACTTTGGTTAAGCACACAGGACGCTTTGGGGCAAGAGTAGCTCATATAAATGGAAAACAAAGATAAAGTTTGCACGATAAATATTTCGCTTTGGAAAATATTGTTCCTCAATTATTGTATATTGCCACACTTTACATAATTGTAGTACTCGATGCCACTATTTTTAATAATTACATCTTTCCTTTTTCAAGAAATTTAGATTTATTTCTTTTTATTTTATCAATTTGTAAATTTTCTGCTTCACAGAACTCTAAAACATTATTAAGATTAAGATTATATTATAATATAATAACAATTAAAATCGAATTACTTGTTTAAATAAATGATTAAAAAAATCCTGTCAATAATGAGCATGTGTTAAGATAGATTTAATGTGAAAACTAATATAAAATTTATTGATTAATTAGTAAAAACAAATATTTTTCTAATAATAAAACGCCGCTTGTCGTCAATAGTCAAAGATGGATGGAAGAAATCTTAGCACGAGCGAAAGAAAGTGCAAAGGACGGACGGTCAAAGATTGTGGAGAACGAAGGAAAACAAAATCCAGCCATCGACGTGGCAACAGGAGTCAACCCAAGCTCTGGAATAGACTTGAGAAACATCGTAGTGAGGCTACCTTGTACACAACGTAACAAAATCCTCTTATTGTAATATAGTTTCATGCATAAAAAAGTGCAAAAAATCTTAAATAGATAATCTTCTTTAACTTTTCCAACGTTGAAAAATAAATCCTTTTCTACCTCTTCGATGAAGATAAGGCTTCGGTTTCTTCTTTTGTACTGTCTTTCTTTATTACCTAAATAATATTATATTATTTTAAAAATGATAACATTAAACATTAATTAATAAAAATTCTTTTTTATTTATCTATTTATCTCATATCAGCAGCAATGGCGAAAATATCGCCAACCCATGTGCGAGAGCACCGGCTATTATAAGTATTAGGTACACAAAGCAGTACTTCACTGCCTTTTCTGTCTACTCTGAGCTTGATCAACAACTGTTCATAGTTCACGCTTCGATATATATCTATGGTTTCGGATGATGTCGATTGGGCTGCGGAGAAGTAATACTAATTCGGTTCGTCTCTCTAACTTCACGCAGTGTGTGTCAATCTACGAGTCAGCGGAGGCCAAAGGTGGTATGGATGAGAGGCGGTGTCCCGGGGAGGGGGAGAGGGAGGAGGAGGACGTGAAGTCTGGTAGTTCGTCGTCGATTGGGAAGAACAGTGACGTGTCACCGGACGCTGAGGAAGCGAATGAAGTGCAGAGCTTGTTTGGAGGAAGCTGGGGTAGGTTTGATGCTGTGGAGGATGCTCCTCCGCCTGTCAGGTAAGATTCTTTCTTGGAGGCGTTTTGATATGTGGGTTTGTGTTGAATCTTGATAGTTTTTGAGTTTTGGCGTTGGCTTTGATCGTGTTGTTGAATTGTGGAGCTGAGTGTTTGTGTTTGTGTTTATGTTATTGTATATCTTTGGTTCTATCGTTGTTTTGTACTTTACACTAAATTATAAATTTAAGCTTAAAAAAGAAAGAATGTTGTCGTGCGTTAGTAACTTCAATTTCATAACAAATAGAAACCTGGTGATAGAATGCCTATAAGGAGCACTCCTGTTAAAACAATAGATTAGACAAGGTTGGGCTGCCGCTGTTTAGAGTTGGAAGTGAATGGCAAGCTTGTTTTCCCAGAGATATTGAGGATGATGAGTTAGATAAGTGAACTAGGAAGTACTTTGAGAATGTTACACGAAAGATGTAGTGGGTAATCTAATGGATATAAGATTTACATCCGAATTAGCATGATTGGAATGAGAGACAATGTTATGTTTTCCGTTATATTTTATTTTTTGTTGTTGTTGTTGTTGTCTAGGTTCTGAAATATCTTACAATTTGTTCCATTTTAATCCAGGAGAGGCATATCCAAGTTTTATAGTGGCAAATCAAAGTCTTTCACAAGCTTAGCAGATGCCTCATCTCTTTTGTCTATAAAAAATCTTGAAAAGCCGGAGAATCCCTATAATAGGAAACGCAAGAACTTGATACCTCAAAGTAATTTATGGGACAAGAAACACAATCACCATTTGGATAGTGATGGAAGTGGGATGTCTAAGAAAGCAGCAAACTTTGGTACAAGTACATTTTTTATTGAGGTGACTGTGAACAGCCCTGAAATGATGACCAATGAAGACTCGAACTCGATTCCATCATCAGCTTCTCGTCATCTTCCCCCTTTGCACCCTCAAGTTAAAAGATCAGCAGCCAATGTATCATCATCATCACCTCCTCAACTAAACTCTTCCTGGCGTTCTTTCTCTATGTCTGATCTACAAACTTTTGCTGCTTCAGGTCCTAATGTAACTGGTTTGGCAATTCATGGTGGAGATATGGACATCTAGCTTTAGTTTTGTGTTCATGCTTTTGAACCATATACTCGGAAGAAAGTTCATGGAGTTGAAGTTTCTTGCAGTCAGTTTCGTGATTTGGTCTTAGGGCTTTGCCCATTGTACTTGTAGCTGTAGGTATATAATGTACGGGTTGAAGAATTAATCTTAATGTAGCTGTACTCTTATCTTATTTCATGTTTGCTTAAACTTTTTACTAATGACTAGAATGCTTCACTGTATTGTGGTAGACGTTAAATATGTCTTTATCTTCTTTCTAACTTTAGCTAAGTTTTTCTTGTAGCCTTTAAATCATATAGTTCCATTAGAATGAATAGAAGTAACCAGCTGTGTTATATTTTATTGTCTTCCTTTGGTCTCTTTCTCACCTGTACCCACTGGAATCAGTAGTCTTACTGGCAATTTTCTTTTACTGCAACTTGACTGTACTTGCTCAAATTTGCAGTGCCTCTCTTCTATGCGACCTCTTCCTTCCACCTCTCCTCCTTTCTTTGCCGAATTGAGGTTGATGGATAATTGCATTCTTCTTGACTTTCTGCCAATTGCTTGCTTGACTGCTCTCAGCCTGGAACTTGTGGCTTTGGCCACAGTTAATGAACTTCCTGAGAGTCTTTCAATAATGAAGATAGGTTTGGTTGCCGTTCTGCAAGTAAGTTCCTGTTAATTGTTAGCATTGTTGATGTTGAGAATCATTTTTAATGATTAGTCGTGAAAATTCTAAATGATTTCGAAGACAACAGGTCATAATCATGAATGTCTCTATTGACAGTTACAATCAATTGATAATCAACTTTAATTCACTTATGGTGTCGATTGCATGTATAAATAAAGTCGACAAAATTTATTTCTTTTCCTTTGTATCAAACAGATAATGCCAAATCAAGCAATGACATTATGCATCATTTAAGTGAAATAATCGTTTAATGAGAACTCTTGGAAATTGATCTTCAACAGTTACTGAAAATTAATGTTGATTATAGGGACAAAGTTTATGTTATTTACTTTAGCTGAGATAGAAATTTTTTGGATTTGAATTGAACATGATCCATCAATTTAGAGTTTTGAAATGGTAATGAACCAGTGAGTTAACTTGAAGCAGATAAATGTTAGATTATAATTACTGCAATTTTCTCTAAAGATCAAACTGGTAAAATGGATAAATAAACTGATTAATACTCGGCTTCCTTTGGTCCATTGAATCAGGATACAATAATGAAGCTAAACAATTTGTACTCGTCTTAACATGATTTTATTTGTATGTACGCTAGTAGTTCTCGGCATAAAGTATTGAAATTTCATTGTGTATTTCCTGTTTAGTTTCATGTATAGACAAGGAGTTCAAACTGAAAGATGAAAAGCACGTACTTCCAGAAATGTCATAATTAGTAACAAAGTTGAATTATCATCTGATTGGCCAATATTCTGATAGGAATCAAAACCATTTGTTGAGTAACTATTAGTAAGCTCTGTCATGTTAGACATTTGTAAAATTGCCTCATTGCCAAATATTAGATACCTTGAAAAAGGAAAACCATGAATGACCCAACTATGCTTTCTTGAAGATCATTAATTATATCTTGCCATATACGAATTTTTTCCTTAAAATGACATCAAAGCCAACAAAGTTCTCACAGTATGAATTAGGTCTTGAAAAGGACACTGTTCTGACTCTTGCTCGTTTCTGATTTGCATTTGGCTCACAGTGCTTATAAATTGACTTGGACTCAGAATGGTATTACCATGGCATTGCTTTGATTTTGGTGATGGTAGTTGGTCACAGGGAGAGGACTTCATAGCAAAAAGCCAGTCCTACCATAGAAGAATCACCCGCAGGTTTATTTTTTGCTTCCAAATAGCATTGCATTAATATTCTCTGACTTCTTTTATGGTTGAAATTTTCATTTCCTTCTCTGCTAAATGGCACAGCCATACAACTGTAACCTCTCTCTTTTTCCTGACCTGAAATCTCAAAGGTATTGATTGTTGTGATATTTTAGCAGGGTCACGGTACACCATTCTACCATCTGCCTCATATGATGCTTTCTCCATCTAATAGTTTATCAGAAGAAGAATTCAAGATATTTCATGCAATTGACAGGGAATTATACACCCTCCTTACAATCAATTTATGGCGGGATCCAGTGGATTCTATGCAAATAATGGCCTTATGGCTCTGGTTGGAGAGGACAGGCTTCAACAATGTTGTCAAAAAGATATTATCCTTGCCTTACATATTGATCAATGAACTAGCAGATGAGGCAGTCACATGCCTTAACTGCATTAACAGTGACCATTTTGCTTGCTCATCCGAGAATAATGATATTCCTTTGATGCAAAGCTTGATAGAGAAAGAAATCTCTCTCAAATTTTTTCATGACATTCGGCTAAATGTAACTCAAGGGGTTGCAAAAATTGCAAGCGATGTATGCATTAGAGCATTAAACGACCTCATGCAACAAGCCATTAAGAGAAATGCATCTCAAAGCTTAGCAGATGGTCAGAAGATGATGGCACATTCTTTGCAGCAACCTTTGATTCATCCTGGATTTCCACCTCAAACGAGATTTGGTCCTAGTGATGTGATGGAGTCTTGGACCCAACAAAACGAGGTTCCACCAGACGACAGGACCATGTTTGTTACATTCTCTAAAGGCTACCCAGTGCATGAATGGGAGGTCAGAGAATTCTTCACAAGAGCTTATGGGGACTGCATAGAGTCCTTGCACATGCAGGAAGTGCAATCAAATGAGCAATCACTCTTTGCACGCATTGTTTTTCGCTCAGCATCAAGCATTGATGTGATTCTCAGTGGTATGAGCAAAGCAAAATTCACCATTAACGGGAAACATGTCTGGGCACGGAAATTCGTGCCAAAGCGCCCCAAAACATTGCTGACACCACCGCTGCCACTCCAACTGCCAGGTTGACGATGGTCTTAACAATCTTTGCGAGACGAGATTGTCACTTGGGACATTATTAGTATACAATTTGACAATTATAGTGTAGCGTTATGCCCGGTAAACATATATAGTTTTATTGCTTTAGATGGTAATTATTTGTCGAATTTGAAGTTTGGTGAAAATTGTGTGGCATGGTTAAATGTTGCTTAGCGCCTGGCTTTTAGTGTTTTTGTTTTTGATTTCTAATTCAGGGAAATTTCAATAGCATTGTAGCATAGTTGACTGAAGTTCATTTCTTTGGGTCTTCTAAATTTAACATAAACACAAAATGTAAGTGTAAATGTATATCTATGGTCTCCTAAAAGTGAATGCTGAAAACAAATCAAGTCGAATCCCGTTAACACTTCTGATTTCCAAGTCTCATCATCATCGAGATTCATTTCATTTAAGTACATTATTGGGCGAGGTGAAGTAACTTCCTGGTTTACATATTAATGTTAGAGTTGCCTTACTGTATTGTAAGGATGTAAGGACTATATACAAAAATTATAAATAGGTATGTTAAAATTATAAATTGTACAGTATATATATTAGTTTACAAATTTTATATGACTATATTTGAACATTAAAAAATAAGTTAATAGTATTCAAATAATTTTTTTTTTATTTATAATTTTTATATGTGGCCTATGGTGGGTAGTATTATTGGGGCATAATTTTGCAGTCACTCCTTTTTTTTTTTAATATTTTTTCTTTAAAAAAATGAAATATATAAAAAAAAAAGGACTAAAAAATAGGTGAAAAAGTATTTAAACTTAAAGCCCATTTAAGAACCAAGTTGGATATATATATATATATATATATTTTTTTTTTGTTTAAAAGAAAATTCCAGACGGGTAAGTTAATTGCAGAGGCAGAGCGACGCCTCCGGAGTGGCAGCTCTACTTGGACACCGTCATCCGTCCACACATACGCTGAGCCTGCGAAAGAAGTTTATGGGTAGGTGTAACTTGCCTTCTCTTTTGAGTTATATAGAAGCTTTTTGTTACTTATAATCAGATGATAACTAATTTCTTATGGCACTTCTTTCAATTAATAGTGAACCCAGTTCTACTGTACTTATGATGTTGATAGCTGAAGACGTTCGATAGTCCTTACTTCTCCTATGTACTGTTAAATTTTGGTGGTTTTGCTTGGAACTGCTGAGAAAATGGAACATGGAGTGATTATGCTTAAATTTGGTTTTCTAAGTTTTTGCTGATTTTTGCAGTTCTGATAGTTTAAAAATGGATACGGGTTCAAATGGAGAGGAACCCACTTCGTGGGAGGAGCTTTACAATATAAATTTGATGCCTTCGGAGTTGTTTCTCAAGTTTAGAAAAGAAATCGAGGGGCTAAGAATTGGTGTCAATTTAGAGGTTCTTTCCTGTGCTTTTGGATTTTATGTGTTATACATGTTTCATGCTCTTAGAACTTTAAATTTTCTTATGCTTTCTTTGCCTTCCAAAAAATTAAGACAAACTTGTGGAGACTCTTTGGTTATAGCGGTACTACTAGTGAAAGGAAGTTGTTTTAAGCTTGTCTCTGAAAAATAATCTGATGACTAATCTACTGCACCAATCTAGCTTTAATTGATGTCATGTGTCGTTTTGTACTGCTGTGTTGTAGTCATGTGTCATTGGCACTAATATTGGAAGACATGGCATCTCAGCATCTGAAGTCTCCTTGAGTGAGTTTAGATATTTAGTTTTGAGGGGCTGGCTTATTTAGAGTGGTACAACTTATGCTGGCGTTAACCTCTTTTTTCGGGAATTTAGTTAATTTGTATATAGAGTTTAGTCAGTAATATAAGCTTTGGCCAATTATGATATATGGGAATATCACAGTGCATGAAGTGTACATATTCAACCTGACTTTAATAGGCATTGGTGTGTGATATTTATTGGACAACACTGTCATCAGACAAATACCTTTAAGTGTTTCTGAAATAAAGAGGTAAACCCATACTTGGTTCATTTGAAGTTTGCTCTGTACCTTAGTGTGACTAGATAGATGAAAAGATATTCATTACTTAAGTAATAATACCAGAGCAAAAGGGTTGATTGAAGCTCAGGAAACTTCAGCAACATATGGGATAGTATCTTTACATAGCATCTCCATGGGTGTCAGTTTCTAAGGATTTCCAAGAATCCTACTCCTTAATCATCCAACCCCATTGGGAACGGGTTGTTAACTGGTTTTCATGTTTGGTTTGCCAGGCACTGAGAGGAACATTGTTTTTTATGGTGATACAAATTTAGACACACTAATTTGCATAGGTTTTGTCCCCTCAAGGCTATTTTTGTATACGTCTAGACCTAATCCACTCTTGTATCTCTTCCTACTCTATTAGTTCATACTTTTTGTCCCTAAAAAATGAGAAAAAAAAGTAAAAAATATGCGAGTGCCGTTTCTTCTTAGATGTGGGCACTGGACTGATTTGATTCCTCAACAAGAGCTCACCTCCACACATTGTGAATGCTTGAATTCATGAAGCGCATGCATATATTAGTTGCTACTTCTGATTTTTTGAATTAAATTTATACAAATGTACTGATCAATGTTGGGCTGTTGTTTGTATTGTGATTTGTTCTGCTCATAATTTTGGTTCGGTTATATTTTGGTTCAGTTATATAATGCTCCAGTCAATGACTACCAAGCAAAGATTGTGCTGAAGCCTTTGTCCCCTGATCGGAGGTGGAAGTTCATATATGAGCCCATACATCAGGATGTACGCATTCTTTCAAAAAAGATCCCTGTAACCAAATTTCTGAATCTCCAGGTTGATCTTTTATCTTGATCTTATTTTCTCCTGCACACATCTTCTAGGATTAGATAAAATTTCATATGTGGATATTATGTGCCGCATGAATTTGAAAACATTCTATGCTTGTATTCACTTTACTTGCTATTACACCAAGGTCTACAAAATACCAGGGCAATAATGCTCAAACTCTTGAAAATTACAGGTTGGTATAGGCCACAATTTTCAATTGCATGCAACTGGTTGGAAATGGAAACTTAATACATGTTTTGGTGGAGATGGAATATCTCGGATTCGGAACAAGACATCTCTAGGCTTGTGTCCTGGTGTGGATTTGCGGTTTTGTTGGAGGGCAGATTATGTACTTCCGGAGATTACTGGGCAAGTTCCATGATATTCTATGCAGTTACCATTAAAGAAATCAGGAGTGCTGTGAACTTGTATTTGAAATATTTGTTGATGTAATAAGTTTTTCGAGACACACTCTACAAATATTCAGATGATTTGTGGAACTAATCTATGGCAACGCCTTTGTTCCTTTCTTGTTTGTTATTCATTTATTTATTCCTCTTTTTTGCATGCAATATATCACATCTTTATATACAATTGTGTAGCTGATGGTTGGTTTAAACCTTAAAATTTGACAGGGCTCTGGGTACTGGTGAACCGCTGTTCAACATGAACTCTGGACGATTGCAAGCATCACTAGATAGAGTTGAGGCCATTCTAACCCATACATCATATGATACTCTTCAATAAACCAGGTAGGCATATCTTTGAACTTCTGGAGTGGAGGTACCTTAGCTAATAATTTGTAGGATATGGGGCTTTCACTCTATGTCTCTCTGTGGATCCAGTGAAATATTTTTTCACCTCATATGATGACTGTCAAAGGAACATATTGGAATTTCTCGTGATTACATGGTATCTGAAACAAACATTTTATTGTTTACTTACAATCCTATACAGTATTTCCTTTTGCTCTTAAGGATGTAGTGTCTTTGACACTCTTTATCACAACTTACAATAAACATGTTTCCATCTACGTGGTGTTTTTGTTTTTGAATTCGTTTTAGTTGAATATGAGACTTTACAGTAATATAAGCACCACCTCAAAAAAGAGAGAACCATGGTTCCCTTTTTTTTTAGATTTTCTGTTACTTGTTTCTTCCATGCAATTCCTATGCCAATGAATCTGATGGTTTTTGATTTATCTTAGCTGTTGGAAGTTTCATGTTTGAACTATAATTCTTTCTTACGGTACCTTATTTTTTATCAGGATTGGATGAAAACTGAAAAAGATGTAACCTCATTTTGGAATGCCAAGCTTATCTACAATGGAGTTACGCTGATAATTGATGGGTTTGCAAAGCGAGGCGTGCGTCCTTCAAAATGGGTATAGACGCTTGTGAATAGGAGTCACTAAATCAAATTGTTCCGTATGACCGTGGTTCAAATTGAAAGTGGGTTTATTTATGCATGGCGTTATGAAAGTGATGGTTTATACAGTTATTCGATATTGATTTACTTTACTTTCATTTATTTTCCCATCCCTTTATTTCTTGGTGTAAGTTGATGTAAATGAGTTAAAATTGCTATTTGCGAGGCGCTTCGGCCACCAAATCATTCTTCAGCCCTTCTGAAGCAGGATCTATTGAAAAGATAACAACATTATGCACTAAGCTAGCAATGCCTGGTAGTGTTATATGTTTTGCACATGTTCAGATCAAACAAAGCTGATGGAAACCTAAAACATAACACTTCCAACACTACTATGTCAAGCCTTACCGGTGAAGCCCTAGAGCTTTTTTTGGAATTTAGGCAACAACCCAGAAAGAATTGTACAAATTTTTGCATGTTCTTTGAGTATCTGAGTGTTGCAGTGGTTTAATGAGTCTTAATGTGTAGAACTGGCATAAAGCAAGACAGGCTTTACTAATCACTATTCAGGAATCAAGATTAACCGCAATTTGTACGTCGTCTGTGGTGTTTGATCAGTATTTGTTAAGCACTTAACCTTGTTTGCAGTGAACGCCCGAAGGGGGGAAAAAGAACGAAGGAACAGGTTGTTTACCGTTTAGTGTTAACTGTTCCCTTAAAATTTGAAAGGCAAACGCAGCCGTAACGTTTAGTCCACTTTAAAACAAGGTGGGGGGAGAGAATGATAACATCAAGCGGGGTAAAGTGGACCCTCTCTAACATAGCCGTTATAGCTCCAAGCCTACCAACGGCATAATCGTCCTTGCTATATAATTTCAAATCTCCGTTTGTCCGAACCACTACCAATCTGAAAGTTTTCTGCACGACATCAATCCAAAAAATGGCTTCCTCCAAGCTAAGAAGCTCATGTTCCTTTCCAAACCTTCTACTCTCTTGTTTGAATTTCACTCTCTTTATCCTATCTTCAGCTTCCTTAGCTCCAATTATTCTCCTCAAAATGCCACCCACTTCTCTTGGTTTGGCATTCCTCACGGTCTCTTGCATCTCACTGCTCTCCTCTTTCGTAGGTTTCTACTCTCAGCTTACTCGGTTCTGCTTTGTAACCCACGTTTCACTTCTCCTAGCCTCATTGATTGGGCAATTACTTAGCGTATTGGCCTTGTTCACTAAAGAAAAATCGAGCCTTTCCATGCTCAAGTCACCACGGGACCCCAAGGAGGCCAAGATTTTGGTAAGATTTGAATGTGGGATTTTGATGGCAATGTTTCTACTGCAGTTGCTGGTGTTGGTACTGAGCTGTCTTATACATAGCTGCTGGGTAAGAGAGTATGAGGAAATAGAAGCTGAGAGAGAGGCAATGGCGAGGAAGAGGAGTAGAAAGATTGCTCAAGTACAAGAAGAATCCATGGCAAATGCAACCAAAATTGCAGAGATTAAAGCCAAGGAGTTGGATGAGAGGATGAAGAGCAAGTATGGACAGTGGGTAAAAACCGATTTTGAAGGCTAAAGGCTGCACCACCGTTTGGTCATTATTGCAGTGATCTTGTAAGCTAATAGTGTAATATGCGTCTTGTTGGTCTTCTTCTTAAGGTCACTACAAAGGTGGCCAAACCAATGGATATTGGATGCCTAATGTAGAGTTATGAAGTGAGTTTTTGCATTTCATATATTGTTCTTTATGTATCCACTTTACCAATTATATGTTTCTTTCAACTCCTTCAACCTTCAATTACGAACCTTTTATAACCAAAACAAACAAAAAAAAAATTTTAAGATAAGAGACACAAAAAAATGAAAGCTAAATGTTTAATTTATATACCCTCTTAAAAAAAAAAAACTTATAAAAAATCAAACTTTATTAAAATAAAATTATCTTTCTATTTTACTTGATTAAAATTAAGATTGAATTTCAAGATGTTTAAATATTTTATCTTTTTATGCAAATCATTGAAAGTATTTAATCATTAATTGATTTTAAAAGAGAGAAAGTAATTCTATGATTTGTTTGATTTAATAAATAAATATTGATTAGAAAATCGTGAGTTAATATTTTTTTATAATTTGATTAAAATTATAGATTTTTAAAAATATTTACATAAATATAAAAAATAAAGTCTTCATAATAAAAAAAGAAAAAAAGAAAATAAATTTTATTTTAAAATAAAAATACATAGAAGAATTTTGGGGATTCAAATAACCCCTCTTTATTGTTTTAACTGTTAAATATCCTTTTTCAACAAAGAATTCCAATCATAGAGCAAAAGTTGATTAGCTGAGTGTACAAAATTACTGGGACCATCACCTCCGTCACAAAAATTAAAATGATATAACAAGAAAATAATGATACAATTTTAACATCATAATTATACCTATTTCTTACACGTGGGAGATTATGCATAATTGAACAATAATTAATTGAATGAATACCTTCATGTTCGTCTGACAACGATATCCAAAACGATACAACGGCTTCTGGTCTTTCTACCAAACTGTGTGTTCCTCATTGACTTCAGTATTCACTCAATCACACACACAGACAAACCACTTACATTAGCTTCTGGCTGTTCTGATGGTCAACTGCCGTTGTGGGCCGTGGCCAATGTGGCAAAATCTTAGGTGGATAACACTTAAATTACCGGAACTACCGCGTAAGAAATAGAAATAATTTTGTCTTTTATATATCCTCTTCACAGTTAATCGCTTGGAGCTTTGTTTTGTTTCCCCTCCCAAAACTGGATTTCCTTTCTTGAAACAATCACGACGCCGAAGTGATTGTTTTCAAGAAAGGTTTTTTTTTCTTCCTTCTCCGATCGGCATTTCAATTTCAAAAAAGTTCTGTTCTTCCGTGTGTAAATAGCTTGAACCCGCAGAAACTCCAATATGGCTGCGATTTCGGTTTATCGACCCCAAATTTTCAAATTGCCTTACGATGGAGTCAGAAATCATCGCAAATTTAACAGAGTATTGGCCTCCTGGACCATGTAAGCTTCTTCTTTTTTTTCTTCAATTAGGTTTTATATAGCTTAATTTATAGAAAAAGAGAAGGAAAGAAAAGAATATTTATTTTGAAATAACAGGAAAATGGATTCTAAATCTTCTCGTGCGGAAAAAACCGAAGACCTTTCTTTACGGCTTTCAGCGACTTCGGTTCCTCAAATGGCATCTTTAAAGTCGTCTGATCTGAAGTTTGACCGGCTTCCGCCGGCCGGTCATGAGTTGGTTCATCAAGACAAACTTGAGTTTGGAAAATTCGTGGCACGGGAAGCTGTTATTGACGAAGAATATTGGGTAGGTTGGTGATCACTTGATTATCTTAATAGCGCCTTTTATTTTGAATTTGTGAGTAATTTTTGTTGTTCGGTTTTTTTGGTAGACAGCAGCATGGCTAAGAGCTGAAAGTCAATGGGAGGACCGAACCCATGAACGGTGCGTTTTACACTTGATAAACTATGCTCATTTTGGCTACTGATTAGATTAATGTTATCCAGCTCTGAACAGTCAATAAGTATTTATTTCCTGTATAGTTGATTTTATTCTGGTGTCTAACTGATTACCAGCTCAATATTAGGATATGCAATAGTACATTATATGATTAAGAATTTCTTGACATCTGCATAGAGCAGTTTTGTGCAAAAGTGACATAATGAGATCATACTAAGGAGACATTAGTTTTAGAGGAATTGTTTCGAACTTTTAGCCCATAGACCAATATGGTTTAGATAACATATGCTTAATGAAATTTTGCCAATGGTGGGTATAAATTACAGTACTCTGTATATATGCAGCCATTAATGAGCTAAGTAGGTGTATTAATGCAGATGGGTGGAACAGTTGGGCATTACTAATTTTAGCTCTCTCTGATTAACACAGATATGTTGATAACTTCAAACGACAATTTGCGGATCAGGTAGGATTGGATGTCATCTCCTTTTTATTTCTTGCCAATAGTGCGTAGATCATTTATCTTGAGTTGGATGGTTAGTAGCTCTTCTTATTGTGTAGGAGTTCAATGCCATAAAAAGGCGATGCAGAGGGCAACAGGGGCAAAAATGCTCGTGCATTGTCACGGTATGGTTTTCCTATAGGAATTTAGGCTCAATTTTTCTTTTAGTTTTGAATACGTTTAAGCCATAGGGTTTATTTAATCAGATCCTCTCAATTTCTTTTGTTATGATATGTGAAAAAGAGAATTTAGATCACCATTTGTTATGACTTATTTATATGATGCATCTCCTCACATGATGCTTTGGTAATAACTTATCAGGTGAGGAAGGAGGAGAAGAATGTTAAACGCACTGTAATAAAAAGTGTAGTTGGAACACTTGATTTGAGCATCCGGTATTTGTTGCATGGAGAAACCTTTCCTGGGGTATATGCTTTTTGTTATATGCGAAGTGCTAATCTTGTCCGTCACCATGAGTAACCAGCTAATTTGTTATTGGCTAATAAAGTTAAATTCTTCTCCCAGGAACGAGTAATGGCTACTCCCTTTGGCTGCATCAATAGAACAGACTCAAATAGGTATGGTTATATTTCAAATCTATGTGTTGCCAAATTGGCACGTCGCCAGGGTATTGCAAGTAATATGTTGCAATTTGCTATTGAATCAGCTAAATCTAATGGTAAGATGAAACAAACATCTCAATTTGCTTTAGAATCTGTCAACTTCTACAGAAATTGAGTGGCAGCAAGGACTTCCTCCTGATCTGACTTTTGGGTTGCAGGTGTTGAGTACGTATATGTGCATGTGGATATAAACAACTTAGCTGCACAGGAACTGTACAAAAAGATGGGTTTTGAGGTAATAATAGTATCACTCGACTGTTACATATGGTTTCACTTTCTGGTCACCCTTTAAAATCGGTGAATGACTGATACAGCTTTCACATTTATATCAGATGGTTGGAGAGGCAAACTCACATCACTTAGATCAGACTGACTTGCTGTGTTTCAGGATATAGAAAGTTCATTCAACACATGTTGAATTCTTTCCATTTTCTTTTGAACTGCACGAGGAAGAGAAATCATTTAATGTTCATGAAAATTGTAGATTGATCTTATGTTTACAGGCAAACACAATTTGGGAGGGTGAAAACTTGTATATAGCAATCACTTAGACAATACTGTTGTCTATGAAAGTTCACTTGTATCATTGAAGTTACTTCATAGGTCTGGTTTTTTTTGGTCCATGCAAGTAATATTCCTTACAGCTTTTACATTCTTTATGTGATAGTTAGAACGGCAATCATTCCGGTGTCTCTCTGACTCATTATTATTGTTCTTTTTTTCTAGTTCGACTAACATGATTATTGTAAAATACTGAAATGCCAGCAAGTGGAACGAAGTTGCAGAGTGTCAGATGTTAAACGGGTGAATCCAAATTGGGAGTTTAAGTTCTCAAAATAGCCTTCACTCAGAGCATTAATCAAACATTCGTTTAATATTATTATAAATATTTAAGTTATCATTGATTAATTATTATTTTTATCATATTTTTAATATTAATATTCATAAATTTAAAGGTCATAATTTGGTGTTAAAATACTGAAGGAATTATTGATGCTTCCTCTTAATTCAGAGTTATTATATTTTATTTACAAATTCAAAATTACCTAATAATAATTATCAATTTGATGTTATACTATGAAAGAAAATATAAAAATTTGATTAAAATATATGATTTAAGTATATACGCAATTACGCCTACATGAACAGGATATGCGGCGCTTTTACTCCCGTCTATCCTGGAACCCTTTCTAGAATGAAATCGCAATTTGTTTTTCTAGTGAGAGCTGGTAAGCATTGTAATAATTATGAATTAATCTTGCAAAGTTAGGTCAAACATCAGGGGGTTTAATGTGATTTCACAATAATTGATTTTATAACGGTTATTATTATTATTTTTAGAGAAATTTTATCAAAATCAGATGACGTCAAAAAGTCTTCATCTCTTAGGATTTCTCTTTGGGAAAGATTATCGTATCAAAATACGGTTCTTATAGGAAGAGAAATTTGGGAAAAGAAACACCATGATAGATTGTAATATTCCACTTTCTAGAGAGAAACACGTGAGTTGAGAATCAAAAAAGGAAATCAATCCGATTTGATATACTATTAGTATGCAACTAGACATTGTCAATCGCTCAGAAATGACCCTAGTGTTCTAAGACAATTAGAAACTATTTCGGAGGTCATAATTCAACTTTCGTCTTAATCATAAACCTTAAACACGACCCATCACTTATCCTCTACTCTATTCCCACTTTCTTTCAACCATTCAAGTGCTTCTTGACTTTTTTGAAATACCATAATTGATTGTAACGCTCCACTTTCTAGTTCCTGTCAAGATTTCGAGGTTGAGCAAATCAACTCCTTGAACTCAGAAGAGGCACAAAGTTCGATTATGGAGACCGAAAAAGCAGACTTGTAATTTCTGAGGGAGCTATACAGAAGGTCCAATTTTGTATTTAAAGGAGTTTTCTCAAAATGTATGTCATATATGATCAATTCCATTTTCATTTTATGCTAAATCAAACTAATAAGCTAGATATGTCTCTGGGTTGTCTAAGTTTTCTATCTTTATTTCTACAAGTCATCGTATGTTGGGAATTTTCTAATTCTACCAAATACTACATTATATTTCATACTGCTGGGTTCTTGTAGAAGGCTTGTAAATACGAAGATCTATATAAAAATACAATAATCATCATCCAAGACAATGATTCATATTTCAATAACTGTTATAAATTGACCCTTTCTTTACACCCAACACATAATACTATGTTCCTTTCCTCCTGAGCTACAAAAGTAATTAAGTTCTCTGCGCCTCTGATTTCCTACAATGTTTGATAGGGAAAAGGGCATGTTAACATTGTTAGATGTAAAAAGGATTCCTATAAGCAAAATGTTGGATGCAACTGCTTCTGCTTACACACTTGAAGCTTCTCGGTTGCAACACATCTAAGCAATCACATTGAAGATAGCACCGAGGAATAATACGATGGACCTTCTTCATAATCAGGTGTCTTGAGATGTTCTAATACTGGAGACATCTTGAAACCAATTATTCGTACCTCCGGGTTTGAGTGACCATCCAGGAATACATCTGTAATCTACTAAGACAAGACAATTAAAAAATTAACTCCAATGCGAAGCATATGGTTTAATTTTCATGTACTGAAGATTTTGTATTCAGTGATAGATGAAACTGAGAAGTTATGATTACAAACAGATATCTGTATCAGTCATATACAATAACGTGGCATAATTGCGTTTAGAAAGCACTAAGGCCGTGTGTACCTGAGTGCATCCAAAAAGCTTAAGAATCCTCAGGGATAAACAGCTATCAACAATCAGACCGACTGCCTCATTTGTCATTTTACGGCACCAAGATAAATCCAAACTCAGTAGCTTACCAGAATGTTTGGCAAGTGACACAGCAGTGTTGTGCGCAACCTAAAAAGAGTCAAAGATCCCCATAAAAAATTTAAGAGAATAATCTGCATCTATAATAAGCCCCTTTGCCTCAACTAAACTTAAATAAAAAGGCATATAACCAAAGAAACACATCCACAACAAATAATAAAAAAATGGATAGCCATGCCATGAGCAGCCTAAATCTATAATCTTTCATTTAAAGTTCACTTAAGAACCACATGAAGGAACCATTAAAATTAAATTGAACATTAAACATGTACAGAGAAATCAGGGGGGGGAAAATGCAATTTCATTTAGAAGAAACCATATACTATCTAAAGAAATCCTAACACATGGACAGACCATATCTCGAGAGAGAAATTAATGAGTTACCTTCTTAACATTGTTTAGAGAAAGTTCTTTCAAAGCCTCCCCAGAAGTTTCCAAGAATGCAGCAACAGCTTCATCACTGTCACACACAGAATTGGCCAGCAAATAATATTACATTTATGTCACTGATGACAGGAATGCCTCTGCTGAGAGAATTCAATAGAACTTTAAAATTAAAATCAGATTGAAAATATGAGAATGTAAAAGCAGCAAACAGCATATATTTTCAGTTGAATCAGAAAAGAGTTTTGCATCCTTGTGAGTACAGGGGGAAAAAGATGGTTCCATCAACCAAAATCTTTATACAACAGAGCAGCAATGACTAAAGCCATACATCAGTAGAGTTCCTCTATGTGATCATAAATACTTTCAAAAATGTCTTCAGAGCAACGAATCATAATTAGAAACCTTAACATTCCAAAATAAATTCTCTATAGTGATTTCTTTAAAACTAAAAGAAAACAAAAAAAAAAAAGGTATATATATACATACATAGAATTAAAGGCAAACACCTATATAGACAGTTTTGACAGAGGAAGAGTCTAATGCTATAACTTGGTCAAGACTGGCAAGATAAGTTCTTAAGAAATGCCCTTCAGCTGAGTAGAATATTTCACAAGATGTCTAAAACTTACCAACTACTGCTACAAGAGTTCACAATGAGCTATTGATCATCCAGAAAATGGTATATTTTCTGCTGTATATTGTCAATTCCAAAATCACCGTCCTCATCAATGTGGCAAAAAGGACAAATGACATATGGTAAAGGGTTCACCTGAACGAAACATTTCTAGCATACCCAAACGCTAAAGAAAAACAAAACAAAAATGGTAGACATCTCATAAGGCTGATATCAGGGAAATGAGGAGAATGCAATCAATTGCTTTTCCCATAGCAATGGCAAAAACCAAGAAAATCCAGGGTTTCCCAGCCTGATCGAAGACTCGTTTGCTGGATATGGCAGAAAGAGACCTCAACCCACACAGGTTTCCATTGGTGAAGAATTAAGACTCTGGATCACCATCATCCACAGGCTGTCTCTAATATCTCATGTGCAGTCTCTTTCTGACTTGTTTAAATCTCTACAATATCCTAACTCAACCAATCCCAGAAGTGAATACTGCTGAAAGTTTCAAATTTCAGCTAAATCACTATGAAGCATTGGCATAGGTTTGAAGCATAAACACTGAAAAGAAACAAGTCAACTCAAACCAAACCAATGAATTCAAATTGTAAGACAAACTGGTTTTGGGAAATGTAGTTCCACCCACAGAAATTCAGGGAATAGAATCACAACCCATCAGGGATTTGAAACAGGTTCGCGACATAGTCCACAAATCCAACTCAAAGTTGGGTAGGGCTTCCCCATCCGAACCCAAACCATCATCATGAAAATACATCACTTAATTAAACAACAATAACCTTGCCATGTATTGTTCAGTAAGTTAGCTCTTGTTTTTATTGGTCCAAATAATAAAATAAAATAAAATAATAAAAACTACTAGAAAGGAATTCTACGATTAAGTTTGCACTCAAACACGAGCATGCACACAGTTTCAAGTAGAAAAATTATAACATCAAATTACAAAGAAATACTGAACAACTAATGCCTTAAGATCTTGACTAGCATAAACAATGTACACTGTGATGCACCAATAAATTATATCATGTTGTAGAGGGGGAAATACTAAACCCAAAAATTCTGGCAGAAACCTGAAAGCATTACGGCAAAGTTTTAATTTCTGAATTGCTTGACAGCCATTTGCAAGATATCCAATAGCGAAATCCGTCAACTTATACAAGTTAGAAATATCAAGCGCACATAGTCCATGACAGGTTCCAGCAATGACTTTCAAGGAAAAATCAGTCAATTTCCTGCATCAGAATAGGAACCCAGCATGACTAGGAAGCCAAAGTAACTAGTAGCAAAGGAATTTTACGAAAAATACCAAAAAAAAAA
>JANLJB010000460.1:7346-19365 GCA_026212285.1 Bursera cuneata
CATTTGAATGATGGAAATTATAATGATCTAATCATATCCAATGCTTAGATTTCAATTTAATGGTGTTTAATTGATAGGATACAATAAATTTGTAAAATATTAAAATATTTTATTTTAAAAGTCATATTTCATAATCTTCATTTTCTTATAACACAATGAATAAATATAATAATTAATGTAAAAAACTTAAGTTATAAAAACCTAAGCCATTTGTAAAACATTTCACTATTTTAGATTAATAACAATTATAACATGTGATTAGATTAAAATTATGTTTTTGAATTTTTTTTTTTTAAAGGTATGAAAAATACTTTCAAAACTCAAAAGAAGTTACATTGAAATAATTTTTCATTGCATATAAATTTATTTCATTTTAAATTCCAGACTTTGCTCTCTCTTTCTGCAATGATGCAATGAGCCCAAGTAGAGCCCAATATAGTAGATGGCATTTATGTAAATAGGTAACTCTTTAAACAAAAACAAAGCCTCCCCCAAACCAAACCACAACGGCTATGGAATCCATCCACCGATTCTCAGTCCGTCTCCTCCCAATAACTCTTGCGCATAAACACCTGAAACCCGACCCGCTATTTATACCAACCCGAATACCCATTTCACGACCCGAATCCCTCAACAATGCCACATTCTCAACGACGCGGAAAGCTCACTCGTCTACCATCAGAAGGGCAGGTTGGCTTCTGGGTCTGGGAGAAAAGAAGAAAGTGAGCCTGCCCGAGATTGTAAAAGCGGGTGACCCGGTTTTGCATGAACCGGCCCGAGAAGTGGACCCGGAGGAAATCGGGTCGGAAAGGATACAGAAGATCATTGATGATATGGTTAAGGTTATGCGGACGGCTCCTGGAGTTGGACTTGCTGCTCCTCAGATTGGAGTCCCATTAAGGGTTAGTTTTGATTAAATTTTGTACTTTGGTTAATGAGTTGTATTGAACTGTGTTAAAAATGGTTAAGCTGATAATAGTTATGAGCATAATTTGTTTGCTTTTTGTTGGTTAGTGACTTAGTTTTATTAAGCTATGTTACGTGGAGGCTGCTGTTCTTTGGAGAAAAAAGGGTTGCAGCTTGTAATATATATGCTAAACCCAGAAGTGCCCTGAGCTAGTTTAGTGAACTTGGGTTTGATTATTTTCTTAAAAATGTATTTCTTCTGTATGTTGTTGATGAATCATGAAATGTTGAGTATGAATTTGGAGCAGTGGAGTGGACTAATTCGTAGCTAGTGTGAATAGCCATTGATAGCATTATTGTTCATATATATATAACTGATGGTTTAGAACAATTTATAAATTGCAAAACTCGAAGGTTGACAATCGATAAAAATTTTCTCTTTTTTTTTTTTTGGTTTATTTTGGTCGAAACGAATGGTTACATGTTTCAGGTGTTCTATACGAAGAGACTTTCTTTTGTGTTGAAATTTTTTGCTTTTTATGAGCAGATATGGTACATACATTTGATATGAATGCATAATTGTCTCATCTCATTGGATAGCAAACTTATGGAAAGTGAATTAAATCAATGAATATTTTAGGATAACATATAGTTGGATACATATGCAAGAAAATGTTTGAAAGTTTTTGTTATAGGCTGCACTGATCAGCTAATTGCCAATCAGAAGTGAAAGACATAGGCAAGAACCTCCTTTGGTTATTACCATGTGTAGAATGAGAGTTGAGGACAGCAGCCATAAGTTCAAGTTTAAGTTGGCCAAACTGGTCATATTTCCTATTGCCACAAATCATATTTGTATAATAACCGCTCTTTAATTTTTATTTCCGCAGATCATAGTTTTGGAAGATACCAAAGAATATATCAGTTATGCACCCAAAGAAGAAATTAAAGCACAAGATAGACGCCCTTTTGATCTTCTGGTATGTTAATATACCCAATGACATCTGAATCGTTGCCATCCAAGAATTTTTACTTTACAGTTATGCTCTATTAGTTCTTTTGAGGCAGGTGATTCTGAACCCAAAGCTTAAAAAGAAGAGCAACAGAACTGCCCTATTTTTTGAGGGATGTCTTAGGTAAGATAAAAACGATTAATTTAAACTTTACAACTTCAAGTATTTTCTTAACCTTGTTGCTTCCTCTTTTTTATTTGTATTGCATGTCCAAGCTCTACTATCCTTTGTGCAATTTTTTTTTCTAAATCTTTTAATTCTCTAAACACAATGTTTTAGAGGATGAACTTGCTTTGTCCCTGCATGCTAATGTCCAAATCTCTTTGTTTTCTACTTTTAACTTCTTATAGCTGTAAAAATGTATCACTTCTGAAATCATATTAGTAGTGACAGTAGTTAGGGACTTTGGATGTGTTATGATGACCTGTCAGGAATTGAATCATCCCATTCCCTTTCCCGAAACACTTGAAATCTAAAATCCTTCATCATGGATGAAGTCGTTAAAGTGATGGAGTCATTAGTTAACTAATAAACATTGTAAAGGGTGTTCATGTCATTGAAGAAGGAATTGATAGTTGATTTATAAGACATGCTTAGTTTTAGTTCTTTCACCATTAACAAAAATTACTGTTTTGAGTTTAATCAGTTTCTCCCTTGAAATCTTAGAAAAATTCTTTTCAATCAGAGTATTTTTAAATTGGGAATTATATTGTTGGTTATCGTGTAGGTTAATGAAACTTTGAATTGACAAACAATTGTGAATTTGCTAGACATGGAAATAATGACTTTGACATTTATGAAATTTCAATGAGAATCTTGAGTTTGGTGTTCCCAAAGTTTTGTATTCTCTCTGGTTATTATTTATTCCTTTCTTTTGTTATCAATTGTGTAGTGTTGATGGATACAGAGCAATGGTGGAGAGATATCTAGATGTTGAGGTTACAGGTTTGGGTCGTGACAGCCAGCCCATCAAAGTAGATGCAACTGGTTGGCAGGCTCGGATTTTACAACATGAATGTGATCATCTAGAGGGAACTATCTATGTTGATAAGATGGTACCAAAAACATTTAGAATTACAGAAAATTTGGACTTGCCTCTTGCTGAGGGGTGCCCAAAGCTGGGGGTCCGCTAGCCCATGCATTAGAGCCGAACTGCCAATCTACAGAACAAGGATGAAGGTTTCAATTTGAGATTCATGAGATTTATGTAATTGTTCCAGTAATTCTTCCGTTCCTCAGGATTCAGCTGACATTGTTAGACACCTTCTGCGCTTCATACTTGATTATCTTCGGCTTAGGAAATGCAGGGAAATTTTTTTTTCTTTATTTAACTTTATTTCCTATTGTCTATCAAATTGTTTATGTGCTGCAGAATGATTTGAAGCAGTTGTAACTGTTAGTATTGTTTCGTTGAAATTGGCATTGGACGTTTGTACAAGTTCTATGTTGATCACAGGATAGCTTTGAGATGATTGGAACTGTTTTCATTTTTCGAGTTTTAAGTGGTAAATAACAGCATCTTCATTAGCACAATGGGTTTGTTGGATTTAATGTGTTATCCAAAGAGTCGAGAATCAATCAACCGTAATGGGATGATTCAATCGACTATTCAAATGTTTCCAACCTTACTAATGTATCTCGTTAGTATCATTATTGCTGGTGATAACAAGTAAAGACCACTTCCTTGATGGTATCAGATTACAATACAGTTCACGGGTGATATGTTAAGCTTGAACCTTGTTGTGTTACATAAAAGTATCAACTTATCTACATCACCTGCAGTAGTTGATTAGCTACCTGAATAGTTAAGAGGCATTTGTGTTCACCTAATATAAATTTAAGCAGAGATTAAAAAGCTGAACCGGCCTGAGAAGTTGACCCGGAAGAGGTCGGGTCGGAGAGGATACAGAAGATCATTGATGGTATGGTTAAGGTTATGAGGACGGCTCCTGATGTTGGGCTTGCTGCTCCTTAGATTCGAATACCATTAAGAATTAGTTTTAATTAAATTTGGTAGTCTTGGCTAATGAGTTGCATTAAATTCTGTTAATAACGGTTAAGCTGATAGTTATGAGTATAATTTATTTGCTTTCTGTTGGTTAGTTTTACCAAGCTATGGTAAGTAGAAGCTGTTGTTCGTTAGAGAATAGCTCTTGTTCTGTGTGTGCTATCCCAGAAGTCTTCTGAACCTGTTTAGGTTAGATTTCATATTGATGAAGCATGAAATGTTAAGTATAAATTTGGAGAAGGGAATGGACGAATATGTAGTATGTAATATATGGACAGTCACTCATGCCAATGTTTTTCAAACTGAGTCGATGAGTATTTTAGAACAACGTATAATCTGGTGCATATGCAAGAAAATGCTTGAAAGTTTTTGTGATTACCGTGCAGCAAAGGACACTTCCCTATCTCAAGCGGAAGACATACAAGAACCTCCTTCAGTTATTAACATATGTGCACAAATGAGACTCTGTAGCCATAAATTTAAGTTTAAGATGGCTCAAGCTCAACTCTTCCAACCAAGTCATATGTCCTAGTGCCACAAACCATATTTATACAGTAATAGCTCTTTATTTTTCGTCCTTGCAGATCATGGTCTTGGAACATAATGAAGAATATATCAGTTGTGCAACCAAGGAAGCAATTGAAGCTTAAGATATATGCCCTTTTGATCTTTTGGTGTGTCCCAATGACATCTGTATCTTTATCACATGAGAATTTTCGCTCTACAGTTACACAATATTAGTTCTTTTGAGGCAGGTAATTTTGAACCCAAAACTTAAACAGAAGAGCAACCGCACTGCCCTATTTTTTGAAAGATGTCTGAGGTAAGATAAAAACGATTAATTTCAACTCTACAGCATAGATTATTGTCTTTCTAATCTCTGTTGCTTTCTCTTGTCCGTTATATTTTATGTCGAACGCAGTAACACTAAAGACTGTAAGTCCAAGCTCTATCCAATTCATTATCTGAAAAACTTTTAATCTTTCTATGTTTTTTTTTTTCCGACTTCCAACGGCTGTAGAAAAGTATTACTAAGGAAATGATGACGGTTGATGAAACTTTGAAATCACTTCCGAAGTTCTTGCCGATCAGGATATTTTTGAATTTAGAATTATATTGTAGTTTAGCATGTCGATCGATGAAACTTTGAATTGACAAACAATTGGGATTTTCTAGACATGGAAATGATTATTTTGACATTCTGAAATTGCATTTAGAACCTTGAGTTTGATCTTCCCAAAGGTTCACACTGTCTCCGGTTTTAGATTTTGTTTTTCTCTTTTGTTGTCATATTTTGCAGTGTTGATGGACACAGAGCACTGGTGGAGCGACATCCGGATGTTGAGGTTACAGGTTTAGGTCGTGATAGTCAGCCCACCAAAGTAGAAGCAACTGGATGGGAGGCCCGGATTTTTCAGCATGAATGTGAGCATTTCATTTAGAGGGAACACTCTACGTTGATAAAATGGTACCAAAACGTTTAGCAGATAATTGGAAGTTGCCTCCTGTGCATGGGTGCCCCTAGCTTGCAGCAGGTGTCCGCTAGCTCATGCCGAGAGCTGAAGTGCCAATCTAGAGAAACAACCGATATTTTTATGCGTGTATCAGGAGTCAGGACCACATAGTACAGGTACAAAGAAATATGCAATATATGATATCTATCACATTACAATGCACTTCGCACTCATAGGTCATCTGTTAGGGGTGAATATTGCTACGTTACATCAATATATTGGAAATTTTTATTGGTATTTTAACACATTTGGAATGATTATTCTTTCTTTACCAACATATAAACTTATCTACATCATGTACATAGTCCAATAAATCCATAAGCAGCTAAGGCGCATTTGTGTTTAGCCTAACTGAAACCCAGCAGACAATAAACAAGTCAATGCAAAGTTGCTTGGATTAATGTGTGATTCCACTAGTCCTTGATCAGTAGAATAAATTTACAAATAATTTTCCAAGTAATAGATTATGACCTACAATAGCAAGACTAATGATAATCAAAATATGTACAAAGTTTATATATTATATACAACAATAACCATGCTCAAAGAGATGAGCTGTTAAAGAAATGCAATGAAACAATATGTCGCCGCGATGAAATCAGATTCCAACAAAGCCCTGTAACATACCTGCACCAGGAACGAGTTCCTGGCTTGGCTGTTTACATACTTGGAATAGACTGCCTTCAGCTTTAGAAGGAATGAGATAAAATATTAAATGAGACTTTCTGCTGAATTAGCCTCCAGGGCATGTGAAGCAAGGTGGGGGTTCTACTAGACCGAGACTTGACCCATGAGCTTGCCAACAGAATGATTTTGTCATCTCACCGGAGAATGACGTAAGCTGAATATCTTCCAAATATAAATTTTCACATGGTGTGTCATCACTGCACGCAAAAACTATTGCTGCCTCTGTAGCAGAAGTTCCTTTAATGTGCTTAAAGGATATGTTCTGCACTTTAACAGCTGAAGTCTGCATTTAGTCAGGATGTTAGGTACATGAACATATAAAAAACCACCAGTTATTTTCACAAAATGCATGTTTCTAAAGCAAATAGCTTTTATAAGGAATACCTGCGCAGAAATATTTGTTTAAATTCAAAATCAAAACCATGAAGAGAAGTGTGTCTCATTTTCAAAATGAGGAAAAGCCAATTATAATGGTCAAACCAACATGCAACTATCATTAAAGCTGAACATAACATGATATTATCAAAGATCATTGAAGTTGTAAATGATATATGAACAAATGAGGTGTTTATATTGCATTCAACAAGATGATTCCCACTATATAGTTCATAAAGAAGTCCATAAAAAATTACGGGTACGAAATGCCATCATCATTAGAACAGGAAGCGAGAAATCAAAATATTAATTAAATTATAGAAGTTTTCTTTTAACCTGTTCTATAATTCATTTTACTAATAAAACCATACTGCTTTTGACATCTCTTGCAAAATCAGATATTCCCAAACTTTAAACTTGTATGACAGGGAGAAATCTGTACCTGGTTTGCACATGGCAGCAGTGAATCACAATAATATTGGTCTATGATAATTGGATTTGATACATTTTCCATCAAAATGTTCTGGAAATTAATGTCAGTGGCAAAGCCACTACCTCCCTGGTGAAAATTAGGGAAAGCGTAGGATCAATTTTTGGTACAAATTCAATAGTATCACACACATAATTTTGGAGATATGTGTATAAGTATGCATGTAGAGCAAGAGAGAGGTCAATCTTGGAAGACTACCTGCCATGTTTTAATCCGCACCCCATTCTCAGTGTTGGAGATAAATGCTCCATCAACTACTATATCTTGAATCTGTGAACATGAGTTTGATTTTCCCAAGCTTCCAATGCTAATGGACAATGATCTTAATTAGTTAAGTTACTCAATGCCAACCATAGTAAAATTAGGACGAAAGTTCCCCTTACCTTATACCATGGCCTGGTCCACAAATAATGTTTCTGATTCGGATTCGTGAAGAATTACTGACTATAGAGATGCAATCATCTCCTGGATGCAGAAGAATCAAGAATGTAACAAACAAGGAAACTTAAAAGACAATTAATTTCCAAGAAATGGAACATAAAGCCTTGAGCTTCGTTTGGTCTCAAAAAGGAAAAAATTAGATATGACATCATACTTGAAGATCCTTTTAGTGTGTGGAGTGTGAATATGTAATACTCATGTTTCTTTCAAAATGTAAACAGGCCAGATTGAGTTTATATAAATTTTTCTGCTACTATAAATAGTTCAACAAACCTATAAAATCTCCACTCTAACTAACATCTTAATAAACTCAAACTAGTCATATGACTATTTCCTCCAATATGCTTCTGATCAAGTTGTTTTGAATAAGATGAAACAGACTAGATCCATGCACATTAGAAGATAGGACGGAAATGAATTACAATGAAAATGATATTTCATTCTCAAAACGAAAAAAAGATCAATATTTGTGTTAATCTTAAAATATGATTTACAATATGGTAAAAGTCACTTTCTGATACACAGACACAATAACAGCCAAAGTTCTAGCTCACTTTTTTTTTTTTTTTTTGGTCTTACAATGATGCAAGATGCAGTAATATTTTGTAGCCAAAGGGACTATAACTGCTTGGCTATGAAATTAGGAAAGCATATGAAAATAGTTTTTTCTGTGATAAATAAATTTCTACAACTAATCAGATAGCAGCAGTTTCTGAAGATAACCAACCTGTTCTGACTATGCTATCTGTGACTTCAACACCACGAGAATGACTAATATGGATTCCATCCGTATTAGGGCTTGCAGCAGGTGCAATTACTTTGAGATGGGATGTCGTAACCTGGAGACAACTATTGAATGCAACGTGCATCTGTTGAGCGTTGAGCAGCATAAGGTTCCTGACTTTCAAATTCTTGCACCTGTGGAAAGTAACGGCCTGCAAGCATGATTGTTATAAGATATTTTGCCTATAAAACCATTAGGGAAAAGTAAAAGTCTGAGGACCATAATCAGGAGTTCTGAAGGCTGCATTGCTCAAAGATAAACAGCACTAACCGTTGGAGCATGTCGACATGGCTGCAAAACAATGAATTGAAGCCAGTTTTAGGAAAATGCAGGTATAAATATCTGTAAAATAGACATAATCAAAGACTGCAAGAAAGTTGTACGTTTGTTATGTTAATCTTGCAGGATCTAGACCACCATTCATGCCCCATTCCATTTATTGTCCCTCCTCCTTCTACAGTCAGGTGGTTCACCCCATGAAAGTAAAGCCACTTACGATGACTTAAACCCTTCCATGCACCAGGATCTTTTGGGGCAAAAATTCTACCAGATATCTATTAGAATACAATCTCAATGCAGTAAATTAAAGGAAATTTTTGGGCACTAACATAAGAAAGAGATTATATTATACAGGAAAAATCAGTTGTGAGTTAAAGAGCACTTTAAGTCTTTAACTTTCTGATCTTACCTGCAAAGTGACTTTTGATTTACAAGGCCCAGCAAGTTCAATAGGACGAATCAAAAAAGTATACCCAGCTGGAAATAAAATTCTTGTCCGCCCAGGAAAAGAGCAAGCTATCTTCCAAGCAATTTCAAAAGCCTAAAAACATAAAACATATCATGATATATGAAATCCTTTCCTTTACAATTAGAAGTAAGGATAGTGCAGGTAYAATGAATCCTCAAACAGCTTGCCTATAATGAATTAGTGCTGTATTAAATTTCTAACAGACGGAGAAAATATTATTTTTATCTTACAATAACATCTCACATAACAAATTATGATTCCAATCCCGCATTTTCTAAGCAACCAAACACAGGCCCTAATTAACAAGAAAACAAAAAATTGGCCAATGTAGTAGTTTNCAGTGGTGATCATTATTAGAAGTTTAAATATTCAAGTTAAACCCACAGCTACAAGCTTAAGTTTTAAGAAAGTGACAAACTTAACATAGTATCAGAACCATAGTGACCCAACGGTTTAGGTTCGAATCCGTTTCGTATCATTTAATTAAAAAATAAAAAAAAAGTTATTGTTTAGTCCACTTGTAAGTCCCGTTGAGGCATGTGAGACTCGATCCGGTCTACGTTGCAAGTGCACCTGAGGGGACGTATTAGAGGCTTAAATATTTAAGTTAAGCCCACACCTACAAGTTTAAACTTTTATAAAAAATGGCAAACTTAACAATCATTTGGTGCCACGGTTCTCCACATTAAATTTTCTTAGGACAACAATGGATTTGGCTAAATCAACTCCATGTAAATTGCAAAAGTCCCACAANACAAACATCATAATCCACCCACCCAGAGGCCATTACAAGTTCTAATATCCCAGACAAATACTACTACCCAGTCCGATATTTACTTTCAGCTACAATTCCGAAACTTGGAAATTTTCCAAGAAAATTCAAACTTGACTGCAAACTTCCAGAACATGTTAATTATCTATTGTACACAAATTGAACTTCACATCATAATCATGGAATCTCTCTTTCTCAAAAATGGACATAACCCACTAACAGAAACATGTCTAGTAAACAAGCATCAAAAAATGACTCAGTTAACTTTTATACATTAACACATAAATATAAACTAACAAAAACACAACTCCTCAGCTAAAAGAAAACACAAAATAGTGAATGAACAGCCATGATCGCCATCTAATACAAGCTGCAGATATCTCACCTCGGTATCATCACTGAGACCATCTCCTTGGGCACCAAAATCACCAACAAGAAGAACCCTTTTGGATCTGGGTCGGGTGTTGTTTGATCCAGAACGTGGAAGCTCCAGCAGAGAGGCAAAACCTTCTGAATGCACAAAACTTACACACAGACATAAAAGTACAAGAATGAGAAGTTCCATACATGTTGAACAACATGAACAGAAGCGTAAGTGTTTGGTCATGTTCTGTTCTGTTCTGCCCAGAACAATCAAAGTGTGTCTAGTGTTCAGATAAGATTCCCATCCCAGGTGCTTAAAGATTTGTTACACGTTGCAAAGAAGGTCTGTTGGAGAATACATTATTAGTTAAAGAAAGCTCACAGAGTCAAAAAGTGCACATAGTATTATGACTAGATAGATTTCATTTCCAGTAATTTAGATTACAGGGGATTTTTTTAATATTTTAGAGAAGTTTTGATTGATAATAACAATAATTTAATAAGAAACCTGCTGAATAATAAAGCTGCAGAATGTCACGTCGGCAAAATAAAGAAGGTGTCCGTTAGTGTGCATCACTTTCTCGGAAGGAGACTTTTGGTCCTTGGAAAAAATATATATATATATAGCACTAAGCTTGTTTGGATATGAGTTATTTCAATGCACGAACTATCTGTTTGAAAATGACTACTCATCGTTTACCACCTTTATTTTTTTCCTTTATTTTACTCTAATAAAATTTTTATCTTTTTTATTTTCCCTCGTCCGTAAATTTTTAAAATTATCTCTCCCCAAATTTTCTAATTAAAAATTTTATTAGTTAAAATACATTAACATCTATATTTTAATAAATTTACTATTTTATTCTTATTAACACATAAAAAAAAATAACTTAATTTTTAAAAGATAATATTAAATTAAATAATCAAATTACCTTTAACACATATTAAAATTACTTTTTATGAATAATATTAAAACATATTAATATTTATTTTAAGAATAATTTGATCATTTAATTTTATATTATTCTTAAAAAATTAGTTATTTTTTATATGTGTTAATAAGGGTAAAATAAAAAATTTATTGAAATATGGAGGTTAATAAATGTTAATTAACAGAATTTTTAACTAGAGAACTTGAGAAGAGACTTTTTCAAAATTTAAGAATGAAAGAAGATAAAAGTGGTAAAAGTCTCGTATGAGTAAAAAAAAAAGATAAGGGTGGTCGATGATAATTACTCATTTAAAAAGTATTTCAAATTATAACTTTCTCTTTTAACATAAATTTTGTTAGAGATTATTGAGAAATAGTGAGATTTAAAGGAGATTATAAAAAAATAGTCTATCTCAATAATTTTTTGTATCTATCTAACTAATTTATTAACCAGTTAAAATAATTAACTATATATTAAACTGTTAAAGTAAAATTAATTAATAAATTCAAAGATTATTCGGATAAGTTTTTTTTTAACGTCCCTCTAATTTGGCTTTTTTTAATAATCTCCAATTTTGTTTCAGGTTAATTAATGATAAAAAAAAAAATTAAACTTGACTCTCTACAAAACTTTGGCAAACGTTAGGGGTAATTTTGTAAGCATCCAATTATCCAAGGCGAAAATCAACATCATTTGTATAATATGATAAATGACCTGAAACAAAATTTAATAACTAAAATGACCTTTTTCTTGCGTCTGCAATAAATTTGACGAAGACGTGAATATTAATAGTAAATTCAAGCCATGTTGTTTGTGAAGAGAACAAATTGAGCTTGTATCTTTTAGTGAACAATGTGATTCCAATTGAATGAGAAATTTACATTTAAATGCTTGCGGGATCTGAATATATTTACTATTGTTTTGAATAAATTAGAAACTTTGATTATGTTCTAAAATATTAGAAGAAATTTAAGTTTTTTTTTTTT
>JANLJB010000461.1:0-21806 GCA_026212285.1 Bursera cuneata
CCTTGTTTTTTGTTTTTTTACGTACTTAACTTTATCCCATCATCTTCTTCTTCTCTCTCTCTCTCTCTCTCTCTCTACATTTTGAGGGTTCGATTGCTTTTCTTTTCTTTCTTTGTTGTTGTTAACTCGGTCGCTGAGTCACCAAACAAACTAGAATCAATCAAAATCAACCCAACCTTACCATGGGGTCGATCCCCGATCCCGGCGAGTTAACCGAGTTGACTCCGCCGAGTTTTGACGAGTTCCAGCGTCAGACCTCGTTAATGACTAGCTGCACTCTCCTCTGGAAGGAGCTCTCTGATCACTTCACTTCTCTCGAACAGAACCTCCTGAAGAAATCGGCTGCTCTCAGGCACAAAATCCAAACCCTAGACACTGAGACAAAAGCGTCGTTGGATGTTCTGAAGAAGCGCGAGGTCACCATCGACGGCAGCGTCGAGATCGCTTTAGAGAAACTCGAAGACCGCACCGAGGCTGCTTTGAACAGTCTCTACCAAAAAAATGAATTCGGCAACCCCGACGGTGAGGTCGACGACGGAGACGCATTGCTGATGATTGTGAAGGACTTCTGTTTAAAAATGGGCGCGAGAGAGTTCTGGAAGTTTGTGACCACGAAGAAGAAGGAAATCGACGAGATGAGAAATATACTGCCGGTTGCGTTAGCCGAATGTGTCGATCCCGCGAAGTTTGTTATAGAAGCGATATCAGAGGTGTTTCCGGTGGACAAAAGGAAAGATAAGAGTACCAACGATTTGGGTTGGGCGTGCGTGCTGGTGTTGGAGAGTTTGATTCCGGTGGTGGTGGACCCGGTGATAGGGAAGTCGAGGCTGTTGGTCACGCCGAAGGTCAAGGAGAAAGCCAACGAGATCGCCGAGACTTGGAAGGCGAGTCTGGAGGAGAGAGGTGGGATTGAGAACGTGAAGACGCCGGACGTGCATACCTTTCTGCAACATCTCGTTACGTTTGGTATTGTAAAGAAGGAGGATGTGGATTTGTACAGGAAGCTCGTAGTCGGTTCCGCGTGGCGGAAGCAGATGCCTAAACTCGCCGTTTCACTTGGTTTAGGAGATAAAATGCCTGGTATGTATGTTTCTGGTTTACATTCGCCTTCTATTTCTCGTTCGTGTTTGTAGTCTGAGCATTAATTACTCGTTGACTGGCCATTTAATTTTAGGCAAGTATCTGGTTCGTCGATTATCGTTGTCTTCCCAATTTTGGTAACTAGGGTTTGAGTTTGTTTTGTGGACTCAGACTACCCAATTAGTTTGTTCCTTGAAAACACGTATTGTATTAGTACATCTCATTATTGCCTCCCGCGTGTTAACTAGCGTTATTTTTTTTTATAGGATTTAACTAGGCTCTGAGGGGTTTGAGTTAAGATTGTGTGTGTTTGTTCTGGTCTAAGTAAAAGGAGAGAAATAGAATTCTTGTGGAGGATTGATTGAAGCTGTTGTAGCGAACTCTTAGATTTATTAAAATTTCCTTGTTGGACATTTTGCTTATTTACCTTCAATGGTTGGATGCATTTTTGACTATTTTCAACTAAGAAGGAAGTCATATTTTAGCTTGGTTTCAATACAAGCGGACGAATTTGACTTGACGGCTTATGTTTTGATAAAACAATTGTGATACAGTTGCATTTATGAAGCTGTTGGATATATATATATTGTTTATTGGTGGTTCTTAGATTTCTTTTAATTTCATTAGATTTTAGAGGCTGATTGTTTGAAACTGATATTTATTAGTCCTGCTGCTTGTTCCTGGTTAGATTTTTTTGGCTCCTTCATAGATAATGTTTTTGGCTGTTTTACTTGAATTTACAGAGATGATTGAAGAATTAGTCAGTAGGGGACAACAGCTTGATGCTGTGCACTTTACTTATGAAATTGGTCTTGTGGACAAGTTCCCCCCAGTTCCTCTGCTTAAAGCTTTTCTGAAGGACGCAAAGAAGGCTGCTGCATCTATTTTGGAGGATCCCAATAATTCTGGCCGAGCTGCAGTACGTGTTTTCTCTGAACTTCTTTTATAAAAAATTTAGCTTACTTAATTGAGTTGATAATCAATTCTGGGAAGTGGACTACTAGGTCTTACTCCTGGTTATGGTCATGCTGAGCTGTGAGGCTTGCTGCAGCCATCTGTCTAGGGATAGCAGCACCAGGTTTACTCTGTTGTTAGAAATAAGTTTCATGTGGAATGTTTTTTGTGACACAGAAAAAGGCTGTTCGGACTGGTATACCTATAGCATGAGCGCTCTGAATTTAATTTTTCTATTTAGTCTTCAAGTTATTAGTGGTTGCCTAAGCGAGGCAATATCTAACACTACTGTTAATAAGTTAACTATCAGATAAATTGTCACTGTTTCACTTATGTAGCTCCTTTATTAGTTGGAAGGTGGAAGCTTTAGAAGTGGGTAAATTACTTACTATCTTATATAATAGTAGTGCTTGAAAATGGGAATCCATGCTTTTGACTAATTAGTGTTGCTTCAACCTATTTTTTAGCATCTTGCTGCACGCAAAGAACAGTCAGCTCTTCGGGCTGTCATCAAATGCATTGAAGAGTACAAACTTGATTCTGAGTTTCCTCCAGAAAACCTAAAGAAGCGTCTTGAGCAGCTAGAGAAGGCCAAGACAGAGAAGAAAAAGCCAGCTGCAGTCCCTGCCACTAAGCGTACCCGTGCTAGCAATGGCGGTCCAATGCCTCCTGCCAAGGCTGGTCGCTTAACAAATGCATATGTATCATCTTTTCCTGCACCTCCCACATTTGTAAGGTCTCCCTCACACACTCAATATCCTGCTGGAGTCGCACCATACCCATCCCCACCAGCTATGTATGGCAGCAGGAGCCCACCAGCCAATCCCTATGCTTACTCACCTGAAGCAGCCCCTCCTCCCCTTGCTGGATCTTATCCAGGAGCTCCCATGAACTACCCTGCATATGGGGGCTACGGAACTGGTTTGGCACCAGCTTATCAGCAGGCTTACTACCGATAGACATGACTACTCTTTGAAGATGGTAACCACTGATATGATGACCCGATCCTACTCAATCTCATTTGCTTTCTTAATGGTTTGTAATCACTAACCGTTTTAATGTTAGCAATGGCTGTGTGTTAATTATAACTGTTATCTTGCTTCTTGCTTAGTCGTGGTGAGAAGTATTTCTAATGTTGATCAAACTTCTAGTATTAGGTGATTGTGAAAAGTAATCATGATGCAAGCATAACAATGTTGAGGACTCGATCATCACCAATATTGTAGAATAGTTTTAGAAAGACTTATCTTGCTGTCTTGTGGTCTGCCTTTGTTTTTCACGTATGTGGGTTCAATTGGAACAAACACACATCCAACTCTCAAGAAGGATTACAGTGCTTGGATATTGTTTAATGTGATTATTTATTTAGAGTTGGATGGTATTTGAGTCCATTTGAGACCCTCCTATCTTATTTGATCATTGATTATCAGGAACATGGAGTCCAACTTGGTTGATCACATAGCATTTAGTGTCCAGCTCATTATACAGGCTGTTTGCTTGTTTCTATTGCTAGTAATTTATTGCACTCTATGATTGGATCTCGTCTGCTATTAGTGTACAGACATGGATGGAAAACCTTGTACCTTATACACCAATTCCGTGGGTTAGGCGGGGCCTGGATGACAATTTTGTGGCCTGGCTAGGTCAAAGACAGCTTAACCGGCTATATATTTTTTGTGGTGGTTATTGGATTGCATATGCTGGTTACTTGAAATCCTTTCCTTTCGGGTTGATTAGCTATGAATTTAACTTTGGAGGGAATTGTCTGAATGTTCTCAGTGCAAACTACCAAGACAGCTTGCTCGTCTACATCGTTTTTGTGGCTGCTTTGAAGCCATGACGTCATCAACATCAGTGATTTGCATGAATTCTTAATTTGGAGTTTAATGCCATGTCATGCCATCGGTGTGTGAATTCTATAGTCGAATTATTGCATTCTAGGATTGCGCAGGAGAGTAGTGGTATGTTTGACATGTTAAGTAAGGTCATATTTCTTGCTTCAGTAGGAGTGAGGGACGCATTAAATTTGATATTTTGACTCTCAAAACATTTTTCTTTTATCTGAGCTTATTAGCAGAGAAAGTTGGAAATTTTCAAGATAAGTGGTGTGAACAAAGAGAATCTGAGGAAACAATGCTATAAAATGGTAGGGGTTTAGCTTTTCATTTCTAATTACCTTCAAGTCGAAATATCAAAAGCCAAAGCAATAGTCTCAAGGCAATGAGTCATGGGGTCATGTGGGCTGAAAAAAAGGATGGTTAAAATTTGAAATCTCAACTCTATTTTTAGGTAGAGAATTTGAAATTTGGAAGCGAAAGAAAATGACTCAAGATTTTACCTATCATGCCATGATTAATATAATCGGTAATCAAATTATCTTGATATATAAAATAACACTGGTTAAAAGTAAATCATGTATCAATAGTTTATTTGCTTTTTTATAACTGTAGAGTCAAACGAATTCTAATTGTTCAAACACAATATATTTTGATATTTTTATTTTCTGATCTTACCTAGTAAGTTCCATCAAGATGCTTTAATATTATTTCATTCACTTGTGTCTATAATCTATTCAGGCAATTATATTCAAACAATCTTCATTAAGCCGCGTTTTTCGATTCTGATTTCTAATCCTTCTCTGGCCATCACCATTCACTGTTCACGCACGCAAATTCTTGTTAAATTCTGTCGCGTTTGTTTTGTTAATCTTTTTTTAAGATAATTCTTTCCGACATATGTTCGTGAAAGAAAAAACCAACTTTTACGCAATTGCAGTCCTCATCACATGCCAGTTCCCAGACAAATACACATTTAAAAGTAACATTTATTAAGAAGTTTGAATCAACCCTTTAAGCCCAGCACTAGAAAGTTTGTTGGTTCCCTTTGATGGGTTTGGTCAAGCTGCGCAGAATAGGTAAATCACTATTTGATCACCAACTGTTTGTTGCTTTGCTGCTGTGAAACTCGGTATCCTTAAGTAATTCATTCTAGAGCTGTTTATCCATTTACCAGCAAAGTGACGCCTCCCCAGGGCGAAAATGACAATTTTTTTCTTGAGAAGAAGCGCTACTCTTAAGTCACTTGTTGTGAATTCTCATTTCTTCTCAAGAGTCACTAGTTTTTGCTCAAGAGCTTCCGTAACTGTTGATAAGGAAAATGAAGGGCAAACTATCCCGACAAACTACTCCAGTGGGTTTCATCATTCACTATTATTCAACGATAGGAGACCTCGTTTTGATGGTTATGATATTGAACTTGTAGATGACGATACTTGGCAAATTTCGGCTGGAATAGCACACGCCTGGCGCGGATTGGATGAGGACACGGAAGCAAAATCTTTCGTGAATGCTGTTGATGATGTTTCTACCTCTTTTGAGGGTGACCCGGATTTTGATGAGATTGATAATATGAGAATTCGTGGGGATCTTTTCTATAAACTTGACAGAGATTCCAAGGAGTTTGAAGAATATAGTCTTGATTTTCATAGAAGGAAATCTTCAAAGATAAGGAACGATGAAAAAGAAAGCGAAAAGAAGGAAGCTTCGAAGAGAAAGAGTGATCTTAAAGAAAGCAAAATAAAGGATCTTTCGAAAAGAGGGAGTGATGTTAAAGACAGCAAAAGGAAGAACCCAAGTCTGGCCTCTAATAGCAAAGAATTCAACAAGGTGATGGTGAGTGAAAGTCCAATTAACATGGAGAGTTCTTGTCTGGAGAGAAAGAAGGTTAGGACTCCGACTTTTAATCAGCTTACTGCTCCTTACCATGAACCATTTTGCCTTGATATTTACATTTCAAAAGCCTCTGTTCGTGCCTGCATTGTTCACCGGGTAACCAGTAAAGTTGTTGCTGTGGCGCATTCCATATCTAAGGATATGAAATTTGACCTGGGTTCAACTAGGAATGCGACTGCTTGTGCTGCAGTAGGAGGCATTCTAGCCCAGAGAGCATTGGATGATGATATTCATGATGTGGTTTACACGCCAAGGAAAGGGGAGAGGTTGGAGGGAAAGCTGCAAATCGTTCTGCAGGCTATTATTGATAATGGTGTTAATGTGACAGTGAAGCTTAAGCAGAGAAGACACAAGAAAGCTTTCTATCCATCTACTGCTTAGGATCACTTCTGCCTTTTGTTGCCATTTGATCAAGTCTGTGTAGAAGGAGCTTTTGAAGTATTATACCATTCAAGTCATTCAACAGCGGGATATAATCTTCCAGCCAAGCTACTCTGATAGAAACGAAAAGAGCAATATATTGCTTATGGAGTAAGAGCATCCTTCTCAGTGTCGTTGATGTGTGTAAAGAAAGTGCTGAGGGCTGTCTTATAATTGGTTCCGGCAACAGTGTTGTTAGATTTTACCTTCTTGGTTGCATCCACAAATTGTAACATATGAATAATCTTAAATAGTTTACTTTAAAAGACATTGTTTCATCATAACAAACAATTGGACTAAAACAGTACACTTGTTATGCAATTTTCTTTAAACCCTAGTAGATAAATGAAGAATATTAGCCTAACCACAATTTTATCACAATATGCTAATCTTGAAGGATAACGTTATATATAGAGCAACCAGTAAACATCAAGAAGTAGCCTTCCTCTGCCAGGAACAACATTAACAAAAATTCCAGGGCAATTTGATGGGTGGCTTATTTAGGATTGGATGAAAGCCAAGCTGATGTGAAATTTAGAATGTCAACAAATGAGAGTACTTCCGACTATCCTGTGAATTAATTTATGCTGAACATATGCAATAAGCAATTAGGATTGACAAAACGCAATGCACAAGCTCAGAACTTCAAATTCAACATCTAACACATTACAAAATTCAATCATTAGAGGTTGCCAGTTGCAACGACAGCAGCTCGTCCTCAGGAATGGTCTTAATGCGACAATCTGATCGAGGGTATGCAGCGCATAGCAGTGCATAGCCACGCTCCACAACATCATCACTAAGCATACCATCGCTCTGATCCACTGAGCCACTGATAAGCTTAGCAGGACAGGTCATGCACACTCCAAGCTTGCAGTCATGAGGCACACTCAAGCCAGAGTCCAATGCCTTGGATAGGATGGTCTCATCAGGGTCCACCTCCAGCTCTGTCGACTCACCATCATGCTCAATCACCACCTTGTAAGACTTGACAACGGTGGATTGTAATCTGTGGAAGGCTAAGCGTTTTCTAGGGCTGAAGTGAAAGGAAGAGAGGTTGGTATTGGTCAGGTGGTTTTGTTTTGTGAGAGTGCAGGAAGGAGGTGGACTGATATGAAGGGTCGCCATAGTTTTGTCCTGGGGAGAGATACGCAAGGTGAGCTCTTTTTGACCGTTTCGGGCGACCTGTGGTGTTGGTTAGGATAAGGTTGGGGTTGTAAATCTGTTTCTTTGCTTTGAGGTTGCTGCTTATATCAAGTTTTACAATTTCTATTTATTTATTTAAATACAAATGTCTAGCAAACTATCAAGCTATTAGTGCTAGAGAGTGTCAAAAGATATTATCCAAAAAAATTTGGAGCATGGAGTTTGAATTATATGCCTTTAAGAATTGAGGATATGTTGGTCACTTAACTTGAACATATAATCAGACAATTTAAAAATTTAGAAATTTACTAAAAATAACACCTCAAATATTTTGCATTATTCCTCTATATATTATCATTAAAAATGCAAAAATATGCTTTAATTTTTCTAATAAATTCCGTAATCGTTTTTTATTTCTAATTTATATTCTTAATTTAGGAAAATATCCTGTCACGCTAAATTCTCTGTTAATTGAGACCCAATTCGGACCAGGTACATTTCAATTCAATCCACTCATTTTAGCTTCATCAAGTATAAATAAATCCCCATTAAATCTACAATCTACGGTAGACTGTAGACACCAATCTGCTTACGAAGCGACACCAGCTTCAATCAAGTCCTTATCAAGGTGATTACTATTTCTTATTCAACTTTATAGCTCTTAATCACCTTCATTTCTCTAATCTAGATATCTAATCACACCGTTAAGATTATATCAAACATTATTCAATCTTTCTCTCTATGTTATTATATAGGACTGTTCTCGGTTAATCAAATGTATCTAAGTTATAATTTCAGTTGAAAGGTGAAGTGTTTATGTTTGGATTACATTTAATATAGTTGTATTGTTTTTAATTAATTGAGTAGTCTGAGGATATGGCGGTTGCGGAGGGCTACATTGCAAAAGATGTTACTGAAGTAAGTTGCTTGAATTTGCGCTTTAATATATATATAATTTTGTATAGACTGTGGAGTATGGAGTGTAGAATGGTGTTGAGATTATTTGTTTGTTTGCAGTTAATTGGCAAGACCCCGTTAGTGTATCTCAACAATGTTGTGGATGGATGTGTTGCCCGTATTGCTGCTAAACTTGAGATGATGGAACCATGTTCCAGTGTCAAAGACAGGTATCCTTCTACGTTTCTTGAATTTTTTTAGTTATGTAAAGAATTGATTTTTCACTATTTCATGAGGATGTTTTTTCTGGGTTGTGGCCTTTTTCTCAGAATTCTAAATGTTGTATCTGAATTTGCAGGATTGGTTATAGTATGATTGCAGATGCAGAGACCAAGGGTCTTATAACGCCAGGGAAGGTTGGCGTTTCATTCCTTTTTTTTTTTTTTTTAATTCATTTATATCTAGTTTAGAAACTTATGGTAGGAATATTACTTGAGAAGAATCTGTTTATTACAAATAATAGGTGGGATCATGTGACCATATCAATAGTAGTTTGATCTGTATGCATGCCCTTCTCTTGTTCTTCGCTGCATGATATAAAATTTTGATGTGGGTGGGTGCAATAAAGAATGAATATATGGTGTTTGGTACCATTCAGTGGGACTGTTGATGTTAAATTAGCATTGGTTTTGACTCTGTTTTTGTGGATGGTTGTTGAAGAGTGTCTTAATCGAACCCACAAGTGGAAATACTGGCATAGGATTGGCATTCATGGCAGCTGCCAAGGGTTATAGGCTCATCATTACAATGCCTGCTTCAATGAGTCTTGAAAGAAGAATTATTCTTCGAGCTTTTGGAGCTGAGTTGGTTCTCACTGATCCTGCTAAAGGTATGAAGGGGGCTGTTCAGAAGGCAGAGGAGATTTTGGCCAAGACACCCAACGCTTACATTCTTCAGCAATTTGAAAACCCTGCTAACCCAAAGGTAAATTCAGCAATTTGAAAATCCTATTAATCCAAGATTATTATTATTTTTTATTTCATTTAGTATATAAATTTGTGGCTGTAAAAGTAATGTGATACTTGTCAATTTTACTTCAGATTCATTATGAAACTACTGGACCCGAGATATGGAAAGGCTCAGGAGGGAAAATTGATGCCTTTGTTTCTGGAATTGGTACTGGCGGCACAATCACAGGTGCAGGGAAATTTCTTAAGGAGCAGAACCCCAACATAAGGGTAAGATTTATGTTTTGTTACAAAATCAATCAAAACTGAAACTGAAATATTTTATGAGTGTTTGTGAAAGTTGATGGAAACTGTAATTTTGTCAGTTTTTGCTTCTCTCAAATAGTCATTTGATATCTCATTGTTTTTGCTTTTCTGTTAGCTATATGGTGTGGAACCCGTTGAAAGTCCTGTTCTGTCTGGAGGAAAACCTGGTGAGTTATTTTTAATTCTTATAATCTTTCGTGATGTCATCACTTGGCATATTCTGGTACTTGTAGTCTGCATTTTTGTAATCAATAATATTAAGGCAAACAGGTATTAGCCATGGAGATTTAGAGAATTTTGAATAAAATGGTTTTTTTGGCTCTGATGCATCATAAAAAAGGAAGGGGTAGCGGTGAAATGCTAGAAGCTAGTAATATAAACCTTTTATATCTTTATAGCGAGATTCATATTGAAGTTTCAAAACTGTGTTCTGCAACTAGCACTGGGTCTTAGCTGAAGCTACAAACCTGTAATTTTTTCCTGATGCTGTGAGCGCATTTTTTCTGGCCAACTCAGATGTCATGTTGCTGAAATCATCATAATTACTGATTTGTGTATATGCAAGCATGATTTCTCTCTGTTTTGGTGTATTTTTGTGTGTATTTTTACGGGTTAAGAAGAGGAGCCGACGACTCTTTCTTACCTATATAGAAACTTTTTTTTTTTGGTCGCCTGCTAGTTTTGCATGTAGGGAAAATTCTGAAAAAAAAAATTTCTATTCTATGGTGGGTTGCATCATTTGTTGTATTGCTAATGTATAAGTTATTTTCACGGCATGATTGGCACTTCTCACGTGATGTCCTTGTATATGAGCAATGGTTTCGTTGAAAACTTTTCTAATTTTTAAGCATTAGCCTGTGCCAGAATGCGTAATGATTTTGGATTCTCCTCAAGCTTGTATAATCTTTTTATGATCCCTTTACTCATAAAAGTGATATTTGTGTATTTGGAGTCATTCAAATTCCTTTGGGTTTATTCAAGCGGGTAAGGTACTGGGAAGAAGGGGATAACCGCCCTCCTAAACAAGCAAAAATTTTAGCACCCCACAGCAAAAATTTTACCTCCAAAACCCAAAGCAAAGCTTTAGATTAACCTTTATGTCCAAAACTAATCCATCCTAGCAACTTATTTAGCTAGTTTTTTTAGTTACAACACGGTAATGCTGTTATGTCCATATCTATATCTAGTTACCTATCTATGTTTACCTGTAGAGGAATTTCTCAGGTGACTGGCTTATGACTAACTTGATTTGTGTTGCTTGTTTGAAAGTCAAGGTCCGCATAAGATCCAAGGAATAGGTGCTGGTTTTGTCCCAGGTGTTTTGGAAGTCAGTGCCGTTGATGAAGTTGTTCAAGTAAGGCCCAAATATCTTTCAATGAATGCATCAAATTATGATGAATCGTTAACTTAATGTGCTCTAGATCTTTCAAAAGTATGCTCTGAGATGAGTAAATGCTGAGGTTAAATGATGATATGCAAGGGTTATATGCTTCTTAATATTTATTTCTTAAGTTGATGTCACCAGACACTGTTAATTCTGTAGAATTCGGGCTGTTTCCTTGGCATGCAACCATCAACTTTTCCCAAATTTTCATTTAGAGGGTGATTGGACTTAATTAGACATGACTTGTTTGAAGAGTGTAATGGAAATAGAAATTTTCGAACAACTCAAAAAGATTTTGAAACTGAAAGTTGCATACCTAGTTAATATAAATAAATGTACATGCTCAATTTTATTAAATACAGAAATTAGTTAAACGACATTGTCTTTCAGCCATCTTACATCTAATGTTTATATAGTTTCACAGAGATTAGAGTGAATCTCTTTTTTGCATCACTTGAAATAGTCACAACAGTTTTCTGGTTACTAAATCTGACCCTTTCTCAATTTTGCAGATATCAAGTGATGAAGCAATTGAAACTGCGAAGCTTCTTGCTCTTAAAGAAGGCTTATTGGTATGTTTTCAGCCTTTCCGGAAATCATTTATAGTTATGCTGTATCTAAATCTAGTGAACTCTATGGGTTGTTTATTTCTATTTCACTTTCACTGCATTGAAAATTTGTTTCTCTGTTTCATCCCTCATCGTGGAAGTGCCTATTGCAGGTGGGAATATCATCTGGTGCTGCTACAGCTGCTGCAATTAAGATTGCAAAGAGGCCAGAGAATGCTGGAAAACTCATTGTCGTAAGTTTAACTGATTCTGCTTAGCTTTTTTGTCTTTTTTCCTTCTCTCTTTCTCAAAAATTCCCGTCCGATTTATTCTAATCACTCTTTTATAAATCTCAACTTATGCAGGTTATCTTTCCTAGCTTTGGGGAGAGGTATCTGTCTTCTGTTCTATTTGAATCAGTGAGAAAAGAGGCAGAAAACATGACATTCGAGCCCTAACTTGTGTAAGCAAGTGAGTTTAGCTTGGATTGGACTTTGATCCCAAGATAACACATATGCAAGCTTACAGGTGGACTTGGGCATTTTGGTTTCCTAATAAGATGAATTCAAGTTATTTGATGATGTCTATGTTGCAAAATAGTCAGTTATTTCTCTTATTTGTTTAATCTTCATTTTAGAGATGCATGGTGTAATACAAATCTTGGCTTCACTTTTCTAACTTCATAAATAAAGTGATCAAATTGGCAATTTTACAGAAAGCTACTATAAATGTTAAATATCCAAATTCTTCTAACTTGAATTTTAATAACGTTATTCATTATAAAAGAAAAAAGTATTTTTAAAAAAATATATATATTAAAAAATTGAAAATATTTAATAATTACCTAGTTTCAATAATTATATGATGATAGACACATATCATTAATTAATTTAAAACCTTTTAGGTACACTCTTTTTTCTTAATCTTGGTCAGTCCATTGAGTCAAGAGATATAACTCACAATAAGAGTTAGGCTCATATCTAAAATTTATTAGGGTTGGGTGACCAAATAATAACACACTTTTGTGTTTGCAAAGTGTAAGGAAGAAAAAATGTAATTTCCATTTTTGTCTCCCGCAATTTCTTCTCTTTTTCGGTTTTGTAGATCAAGAATGATATCAACATTAAATAGGAACTCAACTCAAAACATTAAGGTAAATTCTAGAATCCTTGAATTAGTTGATATACCTTAAATATCATTGAGTTTATACATTAACAAGCATGTATTGTTGTGATTATTTGTGTTTGATTATGTTTGTTGTGCTTATTAGAGATATGTATCTATACCAGGAGGAGCATGAAGCTTCCAGCATGGCAAAAAAGTTTCCAAAGCAAATTCAAGAGCTAATGGGCACGACTTTATATTATATTGAGATACACTGTTATGCTCTTATATCGTCATGATTAGTCTTTCTTTTAATGTCTAGCCATTGACCTCCAGCCTTTCCTTTCCTTTTTTTTTTTTTTTCCATTTTCAATTCTTTTTTCTTGTAGCCATTATCTTTTTTATTTTTTTGGCTTGTAAACTGATTTTTATTGTTTTTATCGATTGAAGAATATATTTTTTGGCAGTAAGGGGAGATTTTAATTCAAATAGTTTTTTATTTTAATTTTCATGTGTGATATTAGATTTTTTACCTTTGTCCGTTAGTGTCTAAACTAATGGAAAACGTTAGCTGATAGAAGAAAAATAAAAAGACAATTTCCAAAGTCTAGTCGATTAAAATGAAAAATTAAGATTCCTTAATATTAAGTTAGAACTTAAGTAAGTTGATGATGATATTATCACATAATGAAATTTTATAAAATTATTGTCAATTAAACATTGAAATCCATGCTAAAATCAAATTACGAGATAAGTTTAAGAACCGTATCACCAAAAATCATCCAAATGAGTTGAAATCAATGTTATATATTTAACAGAAACTTTACGGATGATGAGTCATGAGCCCATTTAACTAACAAATAAATTTGAAGTATCTATGAATCACTAACGTTTACTTGTGCTTTTTGGAGTTTCCTCTGCTCTCTTCCCCAGTATGAAAATCAGATAAAGAAGGCAATCGACCGCCTACTCAATCTGATTTTGGAGATGTGATTTTGTGAGTGCTTCACCTTTTTTCAAAATCTGTTTATTATTTGCAGGAATCATGGCCAGCAGGGCTGAAACTGACCTTCAGCAACCAATAAATGAGCAAATCATTGCAAATACATATGCTTCTTTGAGAACTGAACTAAATCAAATTTACTCGAAAATCACTGAACTGGAGCAAGCAAGCAATCACTGGTCATCAATGCAATTCAGCCGCTTGACCCCGTCAAGACGGTGCTACAGAATGATTAGTGGTGTGCTCGTTGAGAGAACAATCAAAGAGGTCCTTCCGCTGTCCAGCGCAATAAAGAGGGGATAGAGGAGGTAATTGCTAGGCTTAATGAGGACTTGGAAAAGAAGAAGAAAGAGCTTGCTGAGTTTGAAGCCAAATACAAGATTAGGATACGAAAGTCTGATAATGAGGTGAAGGATGACAGTAGCCGAAGCTCAGGAGTCCTGGTTGGACACCCGCAAGTTCAGACCCATGATAGGTTTTTTCTTCTTATTCTGCCATGAATTTCGCAAGTTGCTAGATAAAATTTTTGCTAATATTTATTGCCATAACATGCACCTGACATTAGAAAATTGGGTTTTTGGTTGGTATTTATAACAGTTTGTAACAAGTATCACTGAATTTGAGTTTTGTGTTTGATATCTATGCTCAGTGAAAAGCTAGGACGTCTATATGTAAGGCTTTGGCACAACAGGTTCTTTTGCTATTATTTACCACTGCAAAATACAAACATCTTCTTTCTCTGTAGCTGGTACTATTGGACACTCCCCTCTTCGTTTCATTTGAAGAAATTGTTTGACTCTACTATGTTAACATATTGAACTTAGAAATTAGATTATTATGGGCACAAAAGTTAACAAGAAACAGATGCAAATGTGCTCCGTTTGTAATTTACTGAATCTATACCAGATTATGTAACCACTGAAAGGGAAAATAGAAAGGAAAATCTTTTTTTTTGCCAAGTGTCTTAAGCTGATTGGTGACATAGGAAAAAAGAAAGAATCTCATTGGACCAAGTGGTCGTGCTCAGCTAAACTCAACCAAAGAAATCCTGAATACCTCGACCAGCAAAAACCCGATCAGACAACTCCGCCAAGACGAAATTCACCGTGAGCAAAACGACACTCGACCCAGCAATCACTCCCAGCACGACACCTGTCAACCCCAATACCTTCTCAAACGCCGGCCACTCTATCTCCCTTATCTCCTCCACCACCCCACTCAATAAATCCCCTTCCCTCTCCTCCTTTCTCTCCTTCAATGCCTTCTTTATCTCAGATCCCAAATCGCTCAACTCCGTGCTCGACTCACCAGGACCGCTCCCCGATTCAGATTCAGACTGAGCGGCACTAACGGCCTCTGACTTTTCGGCGCTTTCCTGGCTTTCTTCGATGGCTTTAACAACGAGGGCTCGTTTTCTTCTTAATGTAGAAGTGGTTGCAAGTTTGGGGTGGTGGAAAGAAATGTGGTGACTCATAGGTGACGGTTTCGGTCGCAGGGACGTGTTTGGGAGAATAGACGCCACCGGATACTGCAGCGAATATGCCATTTTTGGGTCTGCGAGTGTTAGCAGTGACTTGGGATAACATCGGGAGCTCAAGTTTGCCTAGCGAAGTGGATAGAGTTGATGTTTGGATGGGTTGGACCATATCTGGACTTTGTAGTGGCCCAGTATCAAATTAACTTGGCAATGGGCCTCATTAGGATAGTTAATAAATAAAAATATTTGTAGATTGGAGATACTTATTGGTAGCTTGTACTTAATTAATTGCAAAGTCACTAAAATTATGGGATAATTTCATGCTTAAGTATAAACTTTCCGAGTGATTTGGGGAAGTAATAAACAAAGTACCATCCACGTCCAATCATAAGGACTTTAATATGCATGTCAAGAAGATCCAAATCCAAATCCCTTGATTTACGGTTCATGTCAATTAGGATTAGATTAACCAAATTAACAAATACTTAAAAGATCAGCGTGCATTGTGCATTGTCTTTATGCATATATCAGCAACAAGATAGATTCAGCACAACAACTAGTGTCGAGTATTGAGATGTATGCATGTCCAGCCAATGAAGATGCTTGATATGAACACATTGTGATATACAAAGCATTAAGAATGCTAATTATTTAAATAATCAAAACTAGGCATTCCCGAGGCAAGAATCCATGAAACAGGAGCATAAATAGTGAAATCCAAAGACTTATCAACCATTACAAGCAGCAAATCTGCATATGCGAACAATTTTGTCAGAAATCGTTGCGTAGTAATTTTTGAAGGAACAAATTAACACCACCACACCAACCAAAATGATCTTGTCCCACTCACTTTCTCTCATATTTGAATCTTGTATGTTACTGTACAAAATTTTTAAGTCTCTTGTTGTTGTCATGTAGTGGAAAATAAACAAAAATATTAATTACATTTGCGTGCATGTCTGCAGCCTGCAATCTGATGGGTCCTAAAGGAAAACATCTCTATCAGTTTGGAGTTGATTGAGATGAAGTATCCATAATCTGACATACTGTTCTATTTGGCCACATGTTAGGCCTGTTCTCCATGATCCCCTCCTGTGCATTATTTCTCAATTATTTGAGTTCATAACGTGATCAACTATTGTTACTGCTGGGCCTGGCATGCGAATCAAACAGAAAAAATATTGCTCTGCTTTGTGATTGTCAAGTTTATTCTTTATGATGAACTGTATACAGATACAAGTTTCTTGGTTTTTTTACTTTTGACTTGTTGACCCTGTTTTTTCAACGAACCTAGCCAAGATCTTCTAAACTGTGAAAAGGTCTCGAACTGGAAATGAATGTGGAAAATCTGTCATGATAATCAAATTTCAAGATTCGGTAAGATCATATCACCCACTTTACTGTTAATAGATGCATGAACGCACAAACCTGTTTATTTTAGTATACAAGCTGTCTCCTTATGAATAAGGAGTACTGATTAATTAAATCTGAAGTCATTATCAATGAGTTATTACTTTCTGTATACTCATATTCTGATACGGACTGCATCTTCCAGGAAAAGAAAAATCATGGTCAGCTCTTCAATCCTTGAACAGGCAAAATCGTTCAAGATAGACTTGAGTACTTGCATATGTCACCTTGCTGTTACCGACATAATAAAAGAAGGAGGAAAAAAAAACTATCAACAAGAAAATGTATATCAGTCGCACCAATTAATAAATTTAAGAAGAATTATAAATTTAGACCGCTTGACCAAACAAGGGCCAGGTTAATTGAATATCTTTAACACAGAAAGGAAAAATATGCTTTACTTTAAAGTTGATAGGCAGAAGAATAGGAGTATATATGAGTATTACGTGAAAATGGATTACAGAATTCATTTCTGAAAACTTTTGAGTACTAGATAGCAAGCTAGCTATGCATATTTAAAATTTGCCCTCCAGTGAACTACATGACACGCATAAAGTATAAGGATTTTCACGGTGTAATCAGCCTTAGTGTCCTCTCACAACATTATTCCTGCTGTGCTTAGCTCTTGGTCCAAATCGGTGTCCTTTATCGAAAAGCAAAAGTTCAAGAGATATACTATTGAGATTCCTTCAATGGTGCTCATATATCTGAGCCTACTTGTTTGTATGCACATATGTCAATTCTGTCCATTTGGCTTTACATCAATCCACATTTATCAACGTTCACTTTTATTTGGCTTTTTTACTTTTCATTTAATTAGCGTTCACTAGCTAATTATCTTTTTGACTTCATTGATTGATCACAGATTTTTCTTAGTGCTTATGCCTAAAATTGAGTATAAATATTTTAAACGTTGAAGAGGATATACGAGTCTCAGATTAATTAACTAATTGATTGTTTGATTAATCCCACCAAAACCAAATGCCATTACTTTGCGGCCTGCAAGAGGTCTGGAATTTGATAATGGAAACACTCGCAGACAAATGGTCTGGTGTTAACCTTACCTAAACCAACTAACATAACAAATAAGTACAATCTATTTGTAAATTAATTTCTAAAGAATCTCATTCTTTTGTTGCAGTGGTTAATGTCTCTTTGGATCCTTTTCGTTTGTCTCCCCCTCTGTCCTTTATAAAATACGAAAAGAGAAAACCCACCTTCCTTTTTGGCGATTTTCTTAATACCAATTCCATGGCTTGCTCTCTTCCATGCAAATTTGGGATTTTCAATGCTCTTTTGCTACTTATTGTTTCGAGGACTATTATTCAAGTTGACACTACAATCCAACTGTTGGAAAGTGTAAACAAAGACAATTAGATTTATAGCTTAGCTAACTGCTTATTAGAGAACTTTCTGGTAGGATATATAGGATATATATCTTTTGACGAAGTTGAAGTACTAGCTAGCATTCTGAAACTTCATTTTCATCTATCGGTAAATGATGTGAGCTGATTTACCTTTTCAATATTATTTCATCATCCTTTTGAATTCATTTCTATTAATAGGACAAAAGTTAGGACCTGAAATCGGTTTGACATTTCTATTCATAACTAGTCTGCCTAGCTATAGCAACCCCCAATTAATTCTTGTATTAATTGCCCACTTTTCTAGAGTTTGTGCTGATTGATTAACTACATATATTTCGCTGCTTTTCTACAATGTATCATCTTCAATTACTACATATATAGCTAGCTTGTTGTGGAATTATATGGCTAGCTAGCTAGCTACAATAACACTAACAACAATAATGATCGAGGAGCACAAACACCAGCACATGCATCTACCTAGAAACTGGACTAGCTCTTAGTTAGCCGTATTGTGCAAACTCCTTAATCTATAGCTAAGCTAGGCTTGTGACCATGTGTACCAATATCCTCAACATGTTGGCATTGGAACTCAAGATTCTCAAAGGACCACGACATATTCATTATTCAAAGACAATGAACCATCGCGTTTAACTTCAATGCTCTTGCCAATCAAACAAGAAAACACATGCATTAATATATTTTACATTACACAATAAATACATTCATAACATTAATAACATTCATCGAGACATTAACATCCCACGCTTCGTTGGGTTTCCTAAATATCGTCCCTTTATAACTTTGTCTTCACATAATGCCACAATAATGTAACAATATGTATCCCTTTTTACCGAAGACAAAGTAACTCCATGCAATGCAAGAACCGGAAAAAGATTAAAAAGAAAGAAAAGGAAAAGATAAACAACCGTCAACTTTTTTTCATCATTAGCTAAAAAGTCATTACAGTTAATGAAGCCTCCGGCGGACTTCATGTTTCCGATAATTATCTGATGAATCTGAGGACGACAAAAGGCAAACGAGAAGGTCAGCGAAGGCGCTAATGATGAACTTGTGGGTGTGCTTGGGGTTTAATTTAAGGTAACAAAGGAGCAACTCATGCAAGAAATCCCAATCACTCATCACGTCCTCTAAGTTTCTTGCTTCAATCATTTCTTGCATGGAGCAACGGAAATCCATGTAAGGATTTGGAGAGTACTTCTTGACAGCAACGCCAGCTCCACTGAGTGGAACTTCCTGGGTGTCTGGTCTGCTGCTCTCCGGTGACTCGATAATGGAGTTGGAACGGCCGGGAGAGGAGAAAAACAAGCGTTGGGAGGCAAAAATGGTAGCGAAATCCGGAGGTGAGGTGGTCATGTCAGGCTCAGAATCAGAGGAAGTGGAGCAGGAGAAGTAGTCTTCAGTAGAAGGGGAGAGAGATTTGGAGGTAGAAAAGTCTGATGAAGAGAGGTCATAGAGAGAGCTAAAGTTCTTGATGAGAAGAGTAGTAGAAGCTGTAGATGCTGACAAGTGATTTTGATCTTGTTTTGAAGGAGGAGATGGAGCTATAGTAGGTAAGCATTTGAGGCTTGAGAAGCAGAGCTGGAAGTTCTTCCAAAAGATGTTCGACATTTTGAAACTTGACAGAGAGCGAGAGAGAGAGTTAGATACAGAGAGAAGCTAATGGTGTAATTCTATCTGGTAATAATGCGTTTGTTGACTGTATATCTGTGAGTCATGAGAGAGGGAGAGAGAGATAGAGTTTTATGTACTATGAATCGTTTAAGGCTTTTAAGGCTGAGCTGAGTGAACCAGGAAGGGAAGAAGAGAGAGAGGGGACAGACTAGAGAGGATAACTTATGGTATCATATTTATAACATATTTATAAATAAGAGTATCACTAAAAGACAACCCAAATTAAAGGTGGATTTGAAAGATAATTAGTCTATAAAAAACAATAGATATTACGATAAAATTGGGTCAGGCTATTTGGACTTAAATTTTTTACTTAATTTTTCACACCAATTACCTACCTTTCATACATATTTAATCCAACGGTTAATAGATATTACGATAAAATTATATATGAATTAGGCTATTGAGACTTAAATTTTTTACTTAATTTTATATACTATTTGATAACTATTCATTTACTATAATCCATATGTGAGAGAGAAATATTAAAATATTATTATTTTTATATCAACTAAGCATCTTTTTTAATAATTATATTAAAAAAATAAAGGGCTATTAAATAGTATATAAAATTAAATAAAAAATAATTAAGTCTCAATAACCTAAGCGATTATATATATATTATATTCTAACTATCTATAACATCTAAGACCTTAAAAGGTGACGTGGTTTCAGTTCAGAATCTTAAATCATTTTGTAAGATTGATAGTGATTAGTTAAATACTTTGTTTAATCATTAGAGGTTTTAAGGTTAAATCCAAAGAAGCATAACCATAAAGGATTGTATATAGAAAGTAGACATGTTAGAGTATTATGTTATTGATATCTTTGAATTTTTAACTGATATTAAAATATATTATCAACGTAGATATGTGGTTATAATGTCTAAATTTTAATAAAATAGGTGTTATTTTTTAAAATACTCCTTATTTTGATCTTTTTTAAATATGCTATTTTTTAATTTCTAGCTTTAATTTGTGTATAGAATTCTCCTAGGCTTTTGGCTAGTGTACATGTGCATGGAAGAAGAGGAGGGTCTAATGTGACAAGTGGCGCTTTGAATATATAAATAACGGGAGAAATAATCAACATCAAGGTTTGATATAACAGTTATCAAGGACAATCAAATTGAAACTCATCCCTCATTTTAACATCTGCCTGAAATATGTTCCCTTATCTCAAGCCAATGACTAAAATGCCCTCCATTCTGTAATTGATTGAATAAAAATTATTTAAAAATAAAATAAATGATAAAAATAAAGTTTCAATAAAAAAATTTTAATTAATTGTATGTGATGAAAAGCAGAATTAATTAAAATAAAATTATGAGTTAAAAAAAATTTTTATATGAAATTAAAATTGAAAATAAAGAAAATCTCAAAATAAAGGTAAAATGCGAAAATCAGATAAACTAAATGTTGAAAACTATAAATAAACCTGATAGGCATTAGTTTGAATTCAATGACTCAACAATAATTTAGATAATTACTTACACAAAGAGTCAATGAATATAAGTATTTTATCAACAATAGACATAAATAAACACTTGTCAAATATTTTATTTTAGGCTTTCAGTTTTTAATATGTAGTTTATTTTTTATTTTCATATTTTCTCTTTATTTTGAGATTTTTTTTTTATCTTTCACTTTTTAATTTCATGTGGACAAATCTTTTTTAAATTTTCAGTTTTAATTTAATTATTTTAATAATTTTCTTTTTATCACATATAATTAATTAAAAATAATTTATTTAATTTTATTGATTATGTATTTTTATCATTAATTTAATTTTTAAATAATTATTACTCAATTAGTAATATAACAGATGGCATTTTAGTTATTATGTTTGAGATAAAAGAATATCCATTAGGATAAGGCTATTTGCACCCTTTTTTTTTTTTAATACATCAACTTTTTTATTACAAAATTATCCATAGATTAATTTTTAATTAAGCATACTATATATCTAGACCTAATTAACTTAAGTATATTTTATTCTCTACACCAACTCTTTTTATCATCAACTATCTAAATGGGCTAATCAACATTTAGCTTTTTTTTTTTGAAAAAAAAAAAAAATCGGTTGAACAAAATTTTCATAAAAATGAATAATATTTAATAAATTGAAACAATTAAATAAAGTAATACAAAAGTAAAGCATAACATATTATAAATTTTATACTACACTTAATGCATCTTTTTTCTGAATACGAAAGATGATTTTCCTTGTTGATTTTTGTCTCAAAATTACAAAAAAAAAAAAAAACTTTGACGAAATTTTAATGCACCTATCATACAAGTACACCACATATTCATAACA
>JANLJB010000462.1:0-19096 GCA_026212285.1 Bursera cuneata
TTCTCCGGTGACTGGGGGTGTTTCTGCAGTTTCTTACAACTGCTGGCTTCCTCTGCAGTTTATATAGAATTTGACTTTAGGGGTGTTTCTGTAATTTTTCAAACCTTTCCGAATTTCACGAAATCATCCCGAAACCTCGGAATCTCAACAGAAACTCATTTCCGTCAATATTCCACTGAAGTGGCTCTCAAAATCCATAAAACGGGCACTAAAGACGAAAAATCCGTGAACCCGGGGAAAATTACATTTTAGTCCCATTTCCTGAAAACTCCCGAAAACCCCTAAACACTCACATACACGACGTCAACATGTTCGTGTCACCTCGTATACGTAACAATTACGTCATATCACGATTTCTACCTTTGAAATCTTTCACTAACATCCCTGAATCACTGTTTCCGAAAATCTGGATTACTACAGGGTTGGGCTTGATTCTAGTCTTTAATTCATTCACATTTTTGGGCTTTATGTCAAACATAAAGCATTGGCCAAAATTTAATTGATTTCCAAATTAATTCATTTGGCCTAGTGAGTCCATATTTGAAATTCAATTTCATTTAATATTTTAACAATATATTAACATATTTAATATGTTTAATTTGCCCATTTATGATTTGTAGAAAATATCCAATTTTAACTACAAATTCATTTAGGTGATATATTTCGAATATAAGTAGTTTCTCTTTCTTTTATTTAAATTAATCCTAGGTTAATTTTCTCCATTTCTCACTTATCAAATCATCATTGGTGGATCAATAGTGTTCGACCCATTAGACTTCCGGATCTCTCAACAGTAAATCAAATATTTCGGTCAAACCGTTTACATTCGCATTTATGAATTTACGAGACGTGGTTGGCTTCTAGCAAAGTACCGCGCCTACTCGATTCTCTAGAGTGATTCAGCAATTTATTTAACCTTTCTTAGGCGTAATTCTACGTAATAAAATCCTATGTCGGATGTCACGCACAAGGTCTAGGGTTGGTTACGTGTCTACCCAAAAAGCGATGTACATTTTGGATTCTCGAATCGACCAATTCTTGTTACCGGGGAATTCAAGAACCATTCTTATTATCCTGGTGTAGGCCTGACTATGAGATATCGTCACTGAATCCTATGTGACTTCATCTCTGTATGTTCGAAGTGACATGTCCCGTCTTGATATTACACCCACTCCTAAATGTTTCTCGGTAAACCCAACAACAATTATGTAACTCATTTAAGAATTACTATATCAAGTGTCAAAGTTCACCGATCCTCATATGAGATGGCCGTGTAAGTCTCAGGTCAAAGGATTACTTACACTTACCCTGAACAGACCTCCATAGACACTCAAACAACTTCCAATGGGATTCCATACAGGACAATCCACAGAATATATTCCCGTTCTAAACAGCTAATAGAGTTTCCATATCACATCTGTATAAATATCCAATATTTTAATGTGTGAGAATCATACTGTTATGCCCTCATAATGCGTACAAGTGTGATACTAGCCTAACCGTATTACCAATGTCTTGTTTTGGTGATACTTTGGCTAGGGACAATTTAATGATCAAATCTCATGTGGATTAATTATGTCTCACATCTTTATTAATCCAATTCAACCATAAAGACTTTTATCATACATAAAAAATCATGTAATCAAATTACAAATAATGATAAAAGATTACAATGTTCTTTATTACATAAATCATAATGTGTAAATACAATATTGGTTTACATAATGTGATGCTCTAGGACATAATATACCAAAAATCTCCCACTTAGCCTAGAGTGAATCATTATAGTATCTAATACCTGATTTATGTACATGGAGTTCAAATTTCTTTTGAGATAAATTCTTCGTAAGCGGAACAGTAATGTTATCATCCGATGATACTTTCTTAACTTTGACATCACTATGATGTATAATTTCACGAATCAGGTGATATTTCCGTAAAACATGTTTGGATCGTTGATGAGATCTCAGCTTTTTAGCTTCCCCGTTATTGTCACAGTACTAAGAAATGGGCTTAGCGGCTAAAGGAACTACTCCTAATCTAATAAAAATCTTTCGGATCCAAATTGCTTCTTTGGCAGCCTCAGCAGTAGCAATATACTCTGCTTCTATAGTGGAGTTGGCTACAGTATCTTGCTTGAAAGACTTCCAGCTCACTGCATCACTATTCAAACAAAAAATATAACGTGACTGGGATCGTTGATCATCCCTGTCAATTTGGAAACTAGAAAAACCATTGAGGATTATTTCACCACCTCCATATACCAAGAAAGCATTCTTAATTTTTCTAAGATATTACAGGATATTTTTTACAACAACCCAGTGTTCGTCACCTAGGTCGGCCTGATATCGAATACACATGCTTAAAGCATAAGACACATCGGGTCACGTGCATATCATGACGTACATGATTGAACCTACTGTCAAAGCATACAATATCCTACTCATGCGTTCTCTCTCCTCTTTAATTTTGGGAGACATTTCTTTGGAGAGAGAGATCCCATGTGACATTGGAACGAGTCCCTTCTTTGACTCTTCCATGCTGAACCTCCTCAGCACTTTGTCTATATACGTACTTTGGGAAAGTCCTAATAACCTCTTGGATCTATCCCGGAAGATCCTTATTCCTAGAATATGGGCGACTTCTCCCTAGTCTTTCATGGAGAATTTTATGGAGAGCCATGTCTTGACGGATTGCAACATAGGAATATCATTTCCTATAGGCAAGAAGTCATTGACATAAAACACAATAAATGTCAGTGCACTCCTACTAACCTTCTTGTAGACACAGGAATCATCTTCCTTTTGAAGGAAGTCAAACTCTTTTACTATTTCATCAAAACGATGAGTCCATGATCTAGATACTTGCTTTAGTCCATAGATGGACCAAGTTTCCATTAAGGAAGGTGATTTTTACATCCATCTGTCAGATTTCATAATCATGATAGGCAGCTATAGTAAGTAAAATCCGAATGGATTTAACCATGGCTACAGGGAAAAATGTTTCGTCAAAGTCAAACCATATTTTTGACAATACCTTTTAGCCACTAATCTGGCTTTGTACATTTTTACATTATCATTCATGTTTGTCTTTCTTTTGAAGACCCATTTTACACCCAATAGGTTTTATACCTTCTGGTGCCTCAACTAGTGTCCAAACTTGGTTGGTATACATGGAATCCATTTCAAGTTTCATGGCTTTAAGCCATTTAACAGAATCAACATTTAATATTGCTTCCTCATATGTAGTGGGTTCATTCTCCTCATGAGATTTACATTCACATAAGGAGAGATGAGAAAACCATATCTCTTAGGTTCATTCCAAACTCTACTTGATCTACGTGGTTCTTGTGTCAAAGGTTATGAGATAGTCATATCATCTTATGACTCTATGGGTTTCGAGAGGGAAGTGTGTTCATCGGTCTTACTTAGATTTTCATCAAGCTCAAATTTTATCCCACTTTTCATTGCAGCTATAAATTCTTTCTCTAAGAAGACTACATGAAGAGCAACAAAGACTTTGTTCTCTTGTGAGTAATAAAAGTAATACCTTTTTGTTTCTTTTGGGTATCCCACAAATTGACATTTATCTAATTTGGTCTGAAGCTTTGTGTTATCCAATCGCTTAACATATGCTTCATAACCCAAAATCTTTAGGAACGAGAAACTGGGTCTCTTTCTTGTCCATATTTTGTATGATGTCTTTTCAACAGACTTCGATGGAACCCTATTCAATATGAATGTTATATTGTTTAGGGCATATCCCCAAACAGATATAGGCAGGTCTGTACGACTCATCATTGATCGAACCATATCTAATAAAGTTCGATTTCTCTRCTCAGACACACCGTTCAACTGAAGTGTTCCAGGTGGAGTCCACTGTGAAACAATACCATTCTCTTTCAAGTAATCTAGAAACTCATTGCTTAAGTATTCTCCACCACGGTCTGACCATAATGTTTTAATACTTTTACCTGTTTGTTTCTATACTTCATGTCTAAACTCTTTGAATTTCTCAAGAGCTTCAAACTTATATCTCATTAGTAACACGTAACTATAATAGGATTTATCATCTGTAAAAGTTATGAAGTATTCATATCCATCTCGTGCACGAGTAGACATAGGCCCACACATGTCACTGTGTATTAGGCTCAACAAATTAAAAGCGCGTTCACCTTTAGCCTTAAAAGGTGACTTTGACATCTTACCTAGTAAATATGATTCGCAGATGTCATATAAATCTAAATCAAATCCGTCCAAGTACCCTTTCTTCAAAAGAATGGATATATGAGTTTTGTTTATATGTTCCAGACAACAATGCCACAAATAAATTTCATTATTATCACTTATTTTGAGTCATTTATTTTTTATATTATAATTGGGCATATCAATATTTAGAATGAATAAACCATTACACATATGAGCTGTACAATACAAAAGATCATATTTATAAATATAACACTCAGTGTTTCTGAATATAAAGGTAAAGCCACCACGGGCTAAACAAGACATAGATATTATGTACATGCCTCGAAGGGAGAGATAATAGATAAAGTCCTATAACTAGAATAACAACTCTAGACCCGTTGCTAACTCATAGGTCAATCCCCTAGACTTGATCCGTCTATGGATCTGTAGACCCTGTACATCAGTACAAATATGAGTAGCACATCTAGTATCAAATATCTAAGATGTATTACTATCAGATGTGAGGTTAATCTTAATAACAAACATACCTGAAGCCGGAGCCTTACACTGCTTCTTGTTTTTGAGGTCTACTTTATATTTACAGCAGGCACGTTTTCAGTGACTCCGTTTTCCATAATATAAGTAGGTATCCTCCAGAAGGTGCTTGCCCTTTTGTTTTCCAAACTCCTCTAAAAGGTCCAGTAGGCGTTTTCTTTTTCTTCCCTTTCTTTGGACCCTTCTTGAAGGTCTTAGTCAAATGTGACTCTTTCTTCTTTCGGTCTCAGCCTCCTTCGACATGGACAAAAACTCTCCAAGAGTTTTGTTTCTGGGCATCATGTTGTAGTGTAACAAGAAGTTGCCCCAACTATCAAGAAGAGAGTGAAGGATTAGGTCGATGCTCAGTTCAGCATCCATCACAAAGTTGAAAGTAGCAAGTCTATCTATGCAAGCTATCATGTTCGATACGTGCTACTCAACAGATGCTCTATCTTGTATCCGACTTTCGAATAGTTTTCTAGTTGTATTAAACCGTTCATTCCTTTAGTTTACATCATGAAAGTGCTTTAACTGTGCCATTATGTTAGAAGGGTGTAAGCCTTGTTTTGGCAACGATATTTAGGTGTCATAGTCCCCAACATGANTGCATTGAGTCTCGATACTATCATTGTGGTGTTTGCTCTAAGCCTACCACGCGACAGTATCTTCTTTGGATGGCTCAGGAGGAACATCTTGGTCAAGAACATATAGCAAATATTCATGACCTAGGACTATCCGGATGTTCATCTCCCAATCCAAAAAATTGGTGCCATCAAATGGACCTATGCCCTCTAAANATATGGCGAATAGATGATTTACCAGCCATATTATTTAGTCTAACTAGATATGAGAATCGTCCAGTCCAACTGGGATAGCCAAACATATAAAATTATTAGTAATATGATAAAGAAATAAGTAAATAAAGAACGCATGAATAACATTAAAAAAAAATTACAAAGTTTTAATGTTATCTCTCATTATTTTCTATGAGTCCCTAACCCTTTGTAGAGTACTCAGAAAACCCAGTTTCCTAGTGGTCTAGGACCCCATTATGCAATGTACAACCTTGACTTTGGCATAACAAATTATACATTGAATAATTAGATAGGTCTCTCAGACCAATTGGATCCAATCTAACTCCTAGTTATATTGGGTCAACTCCCAAGTTGAGTACATCTAATGTTGCTCCCAATTAGTTCTCTGAATCCATCTAGGCCTTGGTTTTGGCATAACAAGCCCGATGATTCAGTCAAGCGTACCCAGAGAATCTTTATGATCCAGTCGACGAACCGAAGTGACCTTGACTTTGGCCAACAAATTACAACAGTTCCCAATTGCGATATACTACAAAGTATCCATGATTCAACCTGTCTGTGAACAACTATGACCTTGACTTTGGCAACAAGTCACAATCGATCTTGGACTCAGATGATCACTCAATGGAAGGAAGACCGCTTGATATTTCAATGAGCGAGTTTAACGAACAAACTAAGTTTAATCCAATTTATTATCTTTGTTAGGTCTCATCACATACACCCTTATTATGCATACTACCATATATATTAAGGCATTAAGTAAACATTGATTGGTGACGGGATGGATACTTTTACAATGTTTCTAAAACTAATGTAAATTTAAAATTAGAACACTTTTACAAATTTCCTTTACTCTCTCCGATGCCATCAATGCTTTCCCGTGTCTACGCTTTCTTACTTGTACTTATCAAATTACATTTCTTTTCAAGAAAACTCGTTTTACATATGAGGGGAGTTAGGTGAGAAGAGAAGTGCAATTAGAGAAATAGAAGCGAGACAGGACGCGCAGGCCCTATTAATTTGATACATATCCAATATGAATCCTAGTATCCATTCCCGATAACCAATCCCCACAACATGACATACACGTAAGCATGTTATCAATCAATCATGTTATCAATCAAATTCAATTTGATTAATCTCAATTAAGTGACCATCCAATGTTTAAACAATTGATTGCTTATTATGAAGTCCAACTCCTAAATCTTAATCTAATTAACCTATCGATATTACACCTAATATTGTCAAATACATAAATTCAAATCCAATTTGAACTTTGTATATGACATATATGTATCAAGCTTACTTCCACCATTATGTTAATAGAAAAATTCAGAGTTTAAAAAATACTTTGGGCTTAAATTATATTAGGCCCAAAACTAGGTTTTAATTTGAATTAAAGTCCATTACAGATTAGGCTTGAATTTACCAAATTATCAAGCCCATTTAGTTTCCAAAACTAAGTCCATTTAAATACATTAAAGATTTTAAACAAAACTTGGCCCAATTCTAATTGAAAACAAAGTCCAATTTGTTTTAAAATCCATGGTGGGCTTTACTAAGTCTAACTTAGCCTATTGTCATATAAAGACTTCTAAAGCCCATTTCAACTCCAATTTGCCATCAAGCCCATTCCATGCCAAGCATAAATGGATCAAGGCCCATTAGACTTATTAAACACATAATGGTTTTAGGTTAGGTATATTTAGATCCAACCCAAATGCCTTAGCCCATAAAACCCATAAAATGCAATCTAGCCCAATAATGTCATTCTAAGCCCATTGGCATTTCTAAGTCTATTTGCACCTAGTGTATTTAACTTAGGCCCATTGAACTTTGTTAATGTTTATTTGGAATGGATTAGGTCCATTTAACTCCAAGCCAAATGGACTTTGCCCAACTTAGTCTAAGTAAGCCCAGAACCAATAACAAGCCCATTTTGCTTCCTTAGGTGCAATTAGTCACTAATTACCCTCCTAATCAAGCAATTAGCCTAAACCAAATTCTAAACTTGATTTAATAAGCATAATTAAGGTGTAATTAAACATGGTATAGCAAGATTAACAATTACAATCAATCAAACATACATTGCAAATAATTAACATAGGATTTGCATGAATTAAAAAAAATCAACATGAACAACCTAGAACATACATTCGGTCAAGCCTAGGATCATGCATTCAACATCATTTTTAAATCCAATTGAACACTAATATAATGTTAACACATCAATCTAATATCATCCATGCTTTCAATTGCATCAAACAACTTCAATTCAAGCAAATTACATACCATTGGCGAATTCATCATGCATAGAAAACCTTAATTGAAACATGCTCTGATACCAATGAAATTAAAGTGAGATACCCTAGGATCCAATTTAGATTTTCAAGCAAGCAATTAGATGAAAATATACGCACAAAACTCCTAGCTTTGTTCTTCAAATCCTTGCCAAAATCTCCACCAAAGCTTGTCAAAATGAAGTATGTTGTAGTTGGCTTAGCTAAGAACACCTTCCCACCTTTGATTTGATTAATCTTGTGCTAGCAAGTATGAATCTTGACGAACAAAAAATCTGTAAAAGAGAGAGATGAAGTGTTGGTTGAAGCATGAATAAAGGAAAGAGAAGAAGTGGTTTGCCTTGTGTTGTTCACGGAAAACAAAAGCCAAGTGAGAATGACACCAAGGCTAAGGAAAATGACACATGGTTTAGACTTATCCAAAATTGTCACTTAACCCGTGCATTTTCAATTCCTTTCCAAGTGATCCAACGCTTGATAAATGGGCTTGGGTTGGGCTTGGTTCTAGTCTTTAATTCATTCACATTTTTGGGCTTTTATGTCAAACATAAAGCATTGACCCAAATTTAATTAATTTCCAAATTAATTCATTTGTCCTATTGAGCCATTATTTGAAATCTAATTTTATTTAATATTTTAACAATATATTAACATATCTAATATGTTTAATTTGCCCATTTATGATTTGTAGAAAATATCCAATTTTAACTACAAATTCATTTAGATGATATATTCCAAATATAAGTAATTTCTCTTTCTTTTATTTAAATTAATCCTAGATTAATTTTTTCTCTCTTATCAAATCATCATTGGTGGATCAATGATGTTTGACCCATTAAGGTTCTGGATCTCTCAGCAGTAAATCGGATGTTTCAGTCAAACCGTTTACGTTTGCGTTTACGGATTTACGAGACGTGGTTGACTTCCAACAAAGCACCGCACCTACCTGATTCTCTGGAATGATTCAACAATTCATTTAACCTTTCTCAGGTGTAATTTTATGCAATAAAATCCTATATCGGATGTCACGCACAAGGTCTATGGTTGGTTACATGTCTACCCAAAAAGCGATGTACATTTCGGATTCTCTAATCGATCGATTCTTGTTATCGAGGAATTCAAGAACCATTTTTATTATCTCGGTGCAGGCCTGACTATGAGATATCATCGCCGAATCCTATGTGACTTCATCTTCGTATGTCTAGAGTGACATGTCCCATCTTGACATTACATCCACTCCTAAATGTTTCTCGGTAAACCCAACAATAAGTGTTTACATAACTCATTTAAGAATTACTGCATCAAGTGTTAAAATTCACCGATCCTCATATGAGATGGTCATGTAAGTCTCAGGTCAAAGGATTACTTACACTCACCCTGAACTGACCTCTCATAGACATTTAGACAACTTCCAATGGGATTCCGTGCGGGTCAGTCCAGAGAATCTATTCCTATTCTAAATGGCTAATAGTGTTACCATATCACACCTGTATAAATATCCAATATTTAAATGTGTGAGAATCATACCGTTATGCCCTCATAACACGTACAAGTGTGATACTAGCCTAACCGGATTACCAATGTCCTGTTTTGGTAATACTTTGGTAAGGGACAATTTAATGATCAAATCTCATGTGGATTAATTATGTCTCACATCTTTATTAATCCAATTCAACCATAAGGACTTTTATCATACATAAATAATCATGTAATCAAATTACAAATAATGATACAAGATTACAATTTTCTTTATTACATAAATTACAATGTGCAAATACAATATTTGTTTATATAATTTGATGCTCTAGGACATAATATACTAACACAAATTTAGTGGGTTGGATCACTAATTGGCTTTGGGCTTACATATGTTAAATGGATTGGGTCCATTAAAGAAAGGTTGTAAATATTGCATTTAAACCCAAGCCCAAGCAAGCCCATTTACTAAGAAGAGAAGAATTAAACTAATTAGATTTAGTTGACATTTAACAAAATATCTTGGTGGATAAGCTCACTTGTGATTCGCTAATATTTACTTGGCTTGCATTAATTTGAAATTAATGTATTTACTTGGTTGAGAAAATTATGCAATAAATGTTGCATTTTATCAAGTGCAACCACTCACACCAAAGTAGGATGTTATGTTCTCTTATTAGATATTATTACATAACATTGAATAAGCTTGTCTCTGTCCTCCCTTGGCATTGCTGAATTGCTCTCTTCCTCTCCTTTGTGTTTTGTTTTCAATTAACACAAATCTCTAGTAAGATCATTCAATTATAAGGGATTAGGAGTATTTGTCCATTGTGTTGTATGTGTGTAGGTTATTGGTGACCAAATTACAAGGATTAAGGTTACAAAGATCAACCATTAGCAAAGGAGTTTGTAAGTTTTTTATACACTAATATCTTTATTTCAAGGTTAATTAACATGTCTTGGGTAGGAATCCTTCATTAATGCCCTAAAACCAACTGGTCCGAAGTCATTAGCCTAAAACTCGTTACATGGGTTAACGATGTGTTGTAAAAAGAGAGAGAGAGAGAGAAAAAGAATTTATGATGAGATGACCTCTGTGCGAGGAAGTAAGCCTTGATAAAATATTAGAATAATAATTACTTTTCAAATAAGCACCATGATTATATGTTGGTACAATTTTAGCACAAAAAGAGGCTTACCAATATATTTACTAAAATTTATATGACACATATAAATAAATAAATGAGAGTTTATTTATTTAAATAAATTAAAGGAGGAGATTATGATATTACCTTGTATGTAAATTCGGTGATTTATCGCTTTTCATTACTAGGGACTAGTAATAAGGTAGTTGAGGGTTGTGATAAGCACTTAAAAGTTTATGTTTATTAAGAGATTAAATTATCATCTTTACACTTTAAATGTTATTAATTTGAGTATTTTCATAGTATTGAGTTTAAAAGTAAAGTTGTCATTAATTTGGACTAGTAGTTATTTTGATGCATGTTTAATATAATAGACATAACTTTTAATTTGGAGGTCCAATTAATGCAATTCTTATTCCTATAGATTCTTAGCCCAATTTTGCTTTACAGTTGAAGAACATCTCAAGCCCAAATCCAATGTTCAATAGGCCAAATGTGGGTTGTAACAGAAATTGACTGAATTCTAGGAGATTAGCTTGACATACGTAAGGTCTATGGACCGTATCTCATAAAATACATATTCAAATGACATGAAACCAGTGGTGTAGAAAGATGATTCAATTATCTACAACTTATCTATTGAGAGTTGGGCCTAATTTGGTAGGAAAGATAGCCAAAAACCATGTTGGAAGTTGGTGGCCTGTTTGGTGGATTCAGCCTGACATACCCACGATTTATTGATAATATCTCCTAGAATACAACTCCAAATTACTTGAATCTGATGGTTATGGAAAGATGTTTCAAATACCTACAACTTCTATGAAGGCTATGCAGCCAAATTCGGTGAATTTTAATATAAAAAATGTGTTGTATTATAATGGAATGGTTGGTGGCCTTTGGCTCATTGTTGTGTCATGCCAAGACACATAAGAAATTAAGAGTTCTCGTATAACCTTCTCTCATTCTTTCTCTCTATAATTGGTAAGAGAATGGTTTGTAAGCTAGGCTAAAGTTAGAACAAGGCTAGGGAGGAACTTGATTATGTAACTTTCTTGTTTTTCCTTCTTTGATTCCTATGAGTGTGCTTTAATATTTATCATTATTCTTGTTATAATCCATAGATTATTTTCTTCAAAATCATATAAGTTCAGTCATGTTTTTCTCATGTACAGCTTGTTAGATTATAATTGTTGTTGGAAGTATCTATTTTATGAGTTGATATTTTACTACAATATTGTCATACTAGAATAACTAGTATTGATATATTATCGATCTTGGATAGCTTATAAGAATATATCATCGTTATTCTTCATTGTTTAAAAAAATTTCTCAAAACAAAACACTATAGTTTTTTTTTTTTTATCTTTGATCTTTAACGCCATATTTTTTTTTATTGTTTGTTTGGGGTGTGAAACATACAATTGAGTAATAAAATAGGAATCAAAGTTGGTAACATTAAAAAGAAACAATTAAGTGAATCTCGAAACCTTGTCATTGCCATTATCATTATTATCTATCATCATTTCAACTTATCTTGTCAATATTTTATCTCGATTTTGTGATAACATTTTATTTTAGTATTTTCCTCTCAATACCTAAAGCTACGTCACAACAATGATTAGCCGAAGGTTAATTTTAAGTGCGATCACCATATATAGGGTTACTTGGTTTAGGATGGATATTTAACAATAGAAATTGGTTCACCATAACTAGGAAGCAAACATGAACAAGTCATGGAAAGTAACTGGAAAAAGATAAACATTTATACCTTTCAGAAAGGTTTCAAGCTTTCAACACCATATATCTTCTCGGATTTGTCTCAAAATCCCTTTAAACTCACATGGGTAGACATGTTTGTAGGTGTAGAACTCTTCTACAAAGCTAAATAAAAAATATGTATGGTGGTATAATGTGTTTGGATCAAGAGAAAACACACTTTCCTTTTGATTTTCTCTCAGACTGTGAGCAAGAAGAAGATGAGAGATCAAAGTGCTAGAGAGAATAAGAGTGTATGGGGGCGGCAAGGCTAGAGCAAATGAGAGAAAAAAGTATCTTTTATATGCTAGGGTTTCATAACCCTAATGCACTTAAAAGCACATGCATTACTTTTTATGCTTTCCAACAAATTTGAAAAGCTAGAATAATAGAGATGGGCCTCAAGGGTAATCTTGTCTAACCAAGATAAACCATTTAAAATATATACATTTGGGTTCCTTGATTTCTAACAAGCCCAAAGGTGTTATGGTTATGGCCTAAAACTATTTTAGGAATAACCTTATTCCTTTCTCATCTAAAACAAGCCCAAAATACAAACAATTACATATACACCCAAACAGAATTGCATTTAATCTAGGGACAATGTCAAATAGGTCCTAATAAACTTTAATTTAATTTAGAAGTCATTAATAAGTATTTAAAGAGAATAAAGAGTGATTCGAGGGACCTTATGGATAAATTTAATTAGAGGCTCCAATGGATTGGGCCTAGTACATTTTTATCTCATAAAAGTACCAACCTTAGTTTGTTACCTCTAGCCCACTCCACTATAGGTCTAAAGCTACACTCTTGAATTAAATATTCTAACTGTAAGAAAAATTAAAAATTTTAAGTTGATTAAAATTATAACTAAAATTTTTATCCATTGAGAAACAATATTACATAAATACCCTTATAGGACATCGATAATTGAAGTTGGGTTATATTTATCGTTTTATCCCTTCAATTACGTCTTTTTTCTTAAGACCAGTTCTACATCTAATGAATGAATTAGTTAATGAGCTCACTTCATAAAATATTTGACAAGATTTATCATTCAAGACCTAGTAAAACCCATAAGGCGTTATCCCTTAAACCTTTGAGGAGTTTTGAATTTCATATCTATGTAATAGTGTTCTCTCACATAATGCAAAATGCCAACTAGCCAAGGTATTGACCTTTATAATTAAAGCCTGCAATCCAAAGGTACATTACCTGCTTCCCTGTGAAGTTTATGTTTATAATAATGGTACTTACACTGAACCATAATCTTTACTTCGCCTAGTTCAATGCATACATTATACATAAGTGTCTTTTGAGATAATGCACAAAAGTGAACTCATAATACCTTAAATATAGGATTAAAAAGCTAAAAGAAGAGTAGAAATCATAGGACTTATATCTATAATCTTGTAAATAATTTCTGATGTCAGTATTCGCAAGTATACGAAATTGTGCAAGTAATGAAGTGGACAAGAGTCCAGGTAATGAACCCACAGGAAACAAGAATATCTAATTACTGGAATATGCAATCACTTATATTAAGTTGAACTAAATGAAATTCAGCAAACTTTTACCTAATTAAGTTAAACTAAAACGAACAAAGAACAAAAATAATAACGGGATAAAATATGAATTCAATTAGATAAAATCAACCAAGGCACATGAATCGACCTAGCTATGCAATGCAATTTTGTGGATTATAAGTGATTGAAAAGATAAAATTGAATGTGAGGCAACAGATTTCCCAAGTATATTTATTACCCTATTTCTAGGTTATAATAAACCTCTTTCCATTTAAAAAATCTTTTACATTTCTATGAAAATCAACTAAATTGAAATGCATAATTCTCTGTGGAAATCTTATAGAGGTTTTAAAAAAATATATATAGGGAAAATTAGGGTTTTCAAATCGGCACTAGAGCAGTGGCTTTTGGATGCCATGGCACTCAACTCTTTCCCTTCCAGCACTGTGGCGGTGGAACTGAGTGTTGTGGTGTTGGCTCGTTGTTCCTGAATACAGCATTTCTTCCAGTTTTACCATTTTTTGATGAATTTCAGCTTAGTCCTTGACCTTTAATAAAAACAATCTAACATTAGAAAACATGAATAAAATTAACTAAAACATGAATAAATGCTGAGAAATTAGGAGTTAACCTAAGTAAAAAGGGCTTAAAATCTATGTATAAAAGACACTTATTAGTTTCTATTGACTTCTTGATACTCCTAAGCAATCTTTTGTGTTTTCATGCAGCAAATTCTTGGCCTAGCTCGATAAGCTCACGGTGCAACATTGAAAAAACAGATTTTCGAGGAGGTTTGTGGTTTACCTTTTCAATTTCTACAGAAAATCCACAAGCAAGCATGTTACCGCTGTGGCCCTGCAACATGGGATGCTGCAACGCCGGTTTGTTGGATTTCAGATTACATATGGTAGAGACTCACTGCCAAGGTGTTGGCAATTTGACGTCGTAGCGCCAAACTGAAATTTCTGATTTGCCCTAATTCTATTTAACTGGCAACGATTCTTGAAAGACACAGCTGATGGCAAATAAAAAAATAAAACAAAGAAAAATAAGTGGAGAGAAAGAAGGCTAACATGGGAGAGAAATGGAGAATCGAGTTGTTGCATCTTTCCATCTCAAGAGTTGTTGATCACGTTTCATCCTCAATTCATCGTTTGATTTTCTTATTTTCTCGAACTCATATCATAATGGGTTTAAATTCCAGCATGAATTAAGTTATCCCATTCTAGGGAAACGATGTAATCTAGTTTCAAACTATGCTTGCAAGTTTATTATGATCTGAAATAATTTTTTTCTGTAGTTGTGTGATTTATTACGTGTTTTTGGCTTCTAATTGACTGGCCATTAATTAGATAATTTGAATCTTGTGATTTGCTATCGAAAGAGGGAATTATAGGATAGACCTTGGATGCATCAACATAAAGCTAATTTAAGATCAAAAGACTTATATGAACTTGTGTAGTGTCGAATAGGAATCTGTAATTTGATTTCTTATTTCATGAAATTGCATATTCTTGTGTGAAATGATGTATAAGAACAATTCCAATTGACTATCGAAAGAGCCTTTGGGAAGATTTGAGAGATTTTGTTTCGTTTATTTAGATAGGTAAGCATACTGAGGGATTAGGTGAAATCATGTTCCCTAGAAGCTCTTTTTCTCATTGATTTTGTTGTCGATGAATTCCTTTATTTTATCGATTTCTCCTCTTATTTTAATATAAGCAATTTTGTAGTGATTTCTCTAAATAAAATTGAGATTAATACAATTTTGGTAATTGTCAAAAGTAAGTTAACAAACGATACAACAAACTTCTCCAAAACAGAGAACCCAACTCTGTTTACAGGTTATAAATTAAATTCGACCTATAATTAAGTTATAGATCTCCTATATATGATAATTTCATATTACTAGAAACTTAATTATTATATTAACTCTGAATCATTGATAATTAATGTTAAAACGGAGATTAAAGAGACACGATCGATAATGTGATAAAAATAACTATTGTTTATTTACATAATTGTTTACATTTACAGAATATGTCTTATTCTAAAGGCCTACGTCTAATAGAAAACTGACTTGTACCTTCTATAGATTATTATAGATGCAATGTTAATAATTAAATGTTTTGTTTAGTGAATCCATGTTAAAATATAGGAATAGATTTAGTAATATCTTATCAGTGAAGAATTAGTATTGGTTATTTAATATCTTTCAGTATTGTTAAGCTTACTTTTTAAATTAAAATTAAATTTTATCTAATATATAAAAATTTTGTATCTCCTTAATTTTAATTAAGAGGAGTAGTTTTTAAGTAAAATATTTTTTTGCTTTATCATTAGTGTATTTTCTGTATATTGTATTGTTTGAGCTAAGATCTCTTTTATATTTTCCACTACAAGCGGTATTAGAAATTACTTAACGATCGTGTTATTACATAATAGGAAATTATATCAAAAAGTGTTTAGTAATTTAAAAGTAAACAATATGTTACATGCGTCAATGATTCCGCAACATAAATTTGATATTTATCCTTCATGGTTTTAATTTATATATTTCAGAGAAAAAAGAAAAGAAAGAAATATTCATTATAGTTATATTATTAAATACAAATAAAAATTTAATTAATTAAAAAGTGTATGAATCTTTAAGACACTTTTAAAATAAATATAATTTTGAATTGAAAGAATTTCAATCAAAATTCTACGTGCGTGATAAAAAATCTACTCAGAATTTTGGTAAAACAGTAAACAGTAGTTGAAATATTTAAGAATAATAAAATCTCACTTCAAATTAATATCTAAAGGCATGGCTAGACTGTCATTAGGTCTTCTTTTGTCTTAAATGTAAATTGAATACAAATATCTAACTAATAGCAACAACTGTGACTTCACATCATGGCCAATTAAGTTTCGTGCATATCAATTTCAAAAGCGAAAGGGGATATTATTAACTCTCATTTACCCCCCACTTAATTTTTTAGTCAAGTCTAGCATCCCACTGAATTAAAATTAACACACACCCCTCAATACTGTAACACCGTTAGTTATTTTTAACGGTGCTACAGTAAAACTCATAGTAAATATCATAATCATCCTTCTGATATATCCGAAATAACAAACTCATCTCTTGATTATAAAATAATATAAAGACTTCATTTTTTATAATCCTTTGAAAGTAATTAATAGTATAAGAACATTCTCGATGTTTTATTTATTAGAATAATATAAAATATTTAAAAATTAATAAAATTTTACTAAATAATAAATATATATTTCATAAATTAAATGATATTTTATTTATTTAATGAAAATTAACCATCGATTTGATAACTAGTTTTTGTATTAAATGTTGACACCAATCGTTTTAAAACGAGGTTTTTACTCACTTATTTTATTAAAATTATTTAGTAAATTATTTAAATTTATAAATATTATTTAATAAATAAAATATATTCATTTATTAAATAATTATAGATTAAGCAAGTAAATTTTAATAAGTAATTTAATAAAAACTAATAATTTTAATAAGTAAAATTATTTTATAATTATTTAGTAAATTATTTAGTAAATTTTTAAAATTTATAAAAATTATTTAGTGTATGAAATATATCTTTATTATTTTTTATGAATTTTTAAATATTTTNNNNTATTTTAATAAAAAATAATATCGAGAATGCCTACAATGTTAATTAGTTTCAAATGATTATAAAAAATACAGTCTTTATATTATTTTATAATCAAGGGATAAATTTATTATTTTGGATATATCAGAGGGGTTTTTATGATATTTCTTTTGAATTTTACTATAGCACCGTTAAATATAACTAACGGTGCTACAGTATTGAAGGAGGTAAGTGTTAATTTAAAATTTTAGTGGAATGATTAGTGTTAGTTTAATATTAAGTGGGATGCTAAGGTTTGCTAAAAAATTTAATGGGAGGTTGAGAGTAAGTACCCCAAAGCGAAAGCCGTCCACGAAATTTAGGCCTGATCTAAGCGAAAGTCATCCACGAAATTTTGGTAAGACATTAAACAGTAGTTGAAATATTTAAGAATAATAAAATCTCAGTCACAGAAGTGACCTACTTCAAATTAATATCTAAAGGCATGGCTAGACTGTCATTATGTCTTCTTTTGTCTCAAATGCAAATTGAATACAAATATCTAACTAATAGCAACAACTGTGACTTCACATCATGGCCGATTAAGTTTGGTGCATATCATTTTCAAAAGCGAAAGTCGTCCACGAAATTTAGGCCTGATCTAAGTTGATATTTGCTGCTTCCAAATAACTAGCGTTTCTACGAGAATGGTACAGAGTAAAAAAAAATCTTGGCAAAATGTTGAAAATTGAAAGTCTACCCTTTAGAGATATATAAGTAATTACGGTCAATGTTTGGTAGAGCAATAGGATCTCAAATTGTCAACAACCTGATTCACTTTCTTACATTTGATTCTACTCATTAATTTGGAGTTGAATAACAGACTCCAAACTTGGCTCTTTAAATATGGTTTATAATAACTTAAACCATATTTAAAGAGCATAAACAAATAAAAATTCTGATATATATTTATAGCTTATAATATATCAAAATTATTAAAATTTGGTCTTTTGAAATTTCTGACTAAGCATTTGTCGTTGTTAACATAATTCTCTATTTACAAATATGTGTAGACTATTGCGTTTATCTATTTTTCTTTATTATTCTTCTTCATTCTCAATAAGTGGTACGAGAGTTAAGATTTGTGAAACATTGAATTTTTTTGCTTAGGTTCTTGATAGTATATTAAAGTTTTGTTATGATAGATGAATAGTTATGATCTAAGTAAACTTTGTCAAAAAAATAATTGTTTAATGAGGTTAGATTTTAAGTGGGACTATTGTGACCCCTCTAATCTTTTCTGATAGCTTACTTAGTAAGAAATATTTATCTATTTTAAATTCATCAAAACTAGAAGTGCACCAAGATTAGGGTTTGGAGTGCAAAACTAGATGTCTTTTCGACTGGGAACACTAAATCATTTACATAAGAAGTGGCCAAAACAGGTAGTATGAACGTAGTGTAGGCATAAGCTTATCCCTGACCAACTTAATGGGTCTTTCCTTACAAAACGGAGGCATAACTAAGAGGCGTCAATAATGAGGATCAAGTTAAGAATTTCGTTGAATGTGGCTGATTTTTTTTAAATAAAATATCAAAATAAAACATGAAAAAATAAATATAACAACTTAAAATTTATTTATCTTTACAATTATCAACATGTTTTTATATTTTAAGTGGACTTCCTTAATTAATTGGTTAATAAGTAGGTGTTGCTGGTTTTTGAAGTTTAGGCAAATTTTAAGAATTT
>JANLJB010000470.1:0-21017 GCA_026212285.1 Bursera cuneata
ATATATATATATATATATATATATATATATATATATATATATATATATATATATATATATATGACTCAAAATATTGAAACTTATAGTTTTCTTGACTTAATTTTACATATCATTTGATAACTGTTCATTTTCATAATCTAATAATAGAAAGAACAATTGAATCAGCATTAAAAAAATTAACTTTTAACTTCATATATATATATATATACATATATATATATATATATATATACACATACACACACATATACATATAAATATATATATGTATGCATATACATATATATACATCGACATCTTTAAGGTTTGGGCTAACTTTTTTTATATTAAAGGTTAACTAATTTTTAACACTAATATTAAAACCCTTAAAACTATATATATTAAATATAATAATTAAAATATTAAACTATTGTAACTTAATTTTTTTTAACTTAATTTTATATATTTTATATAACATTTGATTTATTATAATCTATGAAAGGAAAAAAAATAAATTAAAAAGTAGTTTTTGTTATGTCAACTCAACAACTCTTTTCATTAATATATTAAAAATATTGAATAATAATCAATTTGTGTCGAAACTTTAAGTTAAATTTTTAAGTTATAATAACTTGTGTCATAATTAAAATACTAGTTTCCGAAATCTATTGTAGTTAGCCTTAATCCTAGTATATTTGTGAAATTTTCCTTAATAACAAAGATAAGCTGTTTCAATATTCTCATTAGTCACATTATTACTTTCTTTGTCAAAAGCCCTAATTATCTTCAATATGTTAACCACAAAAGCTCAAACTTATAGTTGTGAGCTTAATATTAATATTTAAGCTCTTATAACACTCTCCTCATGTGCAAACTTTCAACAATCCCCTCACCTGTAAGGACCTTACATGCTTCTTGTACGAACCTCTTTTTAGGCCTTATAAATGGACCAATAATTTTTTGTAGGTATAGACTCAACATTCATATTTAAGCCCTTTCAACATAACATCTGGTTGACCATAATACAACCCTTCAGGTACTCCATTGCCAAAGATTTAATTAGCCGCAGACTGGTCAAGTGGCGCTGTGAACTTAAATTTGACAAAGGTGCAACAGGTACTTTGAAACCTTACAGCACGTGATGTAGAAACATTGGTGATTGTGACGAGTTTCTCATGTGAGGAGATTAGGGTTGACACAGAGAGTGCTTCAGGGACACTGCTGGGTGGCTCAAGGAAATGCAAGCTAATTGGGTTCAGGTGACATTCAGACTTGACATATATATATATATATATATGTACATTTAATTATTTCAGATGAGTAGAATGTGATCAATTGGCTTCTGTTACATGATAATTATTTTTCTACGCTTCTTGACAGTGAGGAAAGAAATAATTTATGAAATTGTATATACGACTTTGTCTTTAATTAGCAATTAATTTTGCGTCGAACTTTCATGTCATGTATATGCTCTAAATTTATGCAATATAGTAGCAATATTGCTGGAGGCTTATATGGAAGTGCGATGCAGTAATATATATATTTTCTTAGAAACAACTTCTAAATCATATATAATAAATTATTAATAATAAAATGAAAGCTAGCTATGTGTTTCCAGGTGGATTGAATCAAAGTGACCAGCTTTTTTAGAAGCGTTAGTGATGAGGTCATGAATTCACATGCAAAACCCCCTAAAAATGATGCAAGATAATAGATTCCTCAAATTATAGAAGCTTTTCTGTAGCTTTTGAAGAAATACGATCGGAACCCAACAGAGTTAACTTGTAGAGCTACATTGCGTTATGAAGACCAAAAGATTACATTGTTTTCTTTATTTGGCCGAGTCAAATGACTCATATGACTCATATGCTTTGCAAACTCTGCAGCTAATGAATCTGTACAGTTTTCACCAGGGTGCCGAAGGAAAAATAAAAAAGAAACAACGAAACAAAGAAACAAAAAACTTGGATTGTTTTGCACGGAAAATATTTTAATTCCTGATGCATATCAAACCCAGAACTCTGTGTATGTCTATATGTTTTGAATTATTCTTCTATCTTTGAGCGTTTCATTTCAAGTGCTTCCTTGAGTTTCCTTCCCAATGCAAATGCCAAAGGAGGTGGAACAGCATTCCCAATCTGTCTATGCTTGTGCTGGATATAACCTGCAAATTTGTAGCTATCCGGGAAGCCCTGCAGTAAAGAACAAGAAGATCAAAGTAAGTTTCATCACTTACAGTTGGCAAAGCAACATGAAATGTCAATGCAGTGACTTCACCGTGAAGGCACAATGTAATTTATTTTGTTTAATTCAATAATTCGCTAAACTTAGCTACCCCATTCTTCATTTTTGCTACACTTTCCTATTACTGCAGATGTACCACGATCAAAGCTTTTATCAATTTCTTGTACTTACTTGGGAACGAGCACATTCACGAACTGTGAGTATTCGATCCTGATCCGGGTGAAAACACATTCCAACTTTACCCATTGGTTGAGGATCAGTAATGGAGGTTGGGAAGTTTCCTTCCCAGTCTAACCTCCCAAATAGGCCCTTCCACTGATTATGCCTTTTCGCCGTGTTTGGCAGGCACCAGGGTATTAAATCAACTACTTGTCCAGTGGACAACCAAATCTGCAGGAAAAGAGAGGAATACATAAATGAAATAAGTTTAAATCGAAGCCAGCAAAGAACACAGCAAAGTAACGCAGTTAAGCTAATTTACTGGTGCTACACTGTCATCCTTGCATTTTCTGCACGGATAAACTCAACTTAAATCCATGCTAGCTTGAGGGTTTCTATTTCAGAAAGAAAGATTAAATACCTTTTCATCAGGGAGATCACGCCAATCAGCACCAGGCTGTTTTGGAATTTTTTGACACCGAGTGTAGTTCAGCTCATTCATTTCCTTAGAAATGTGATCAGTTAAGGTCTTCATATTTCCTCGAATTCTCTTTTGAAACCAAGACACAGGTTCCTGAAGGTACTGTGTAATAAAAATGCAAGGAATAAGCCTTTAAGCTGTTAAAGTAACAATAAACAAGAAACAATAATAGAGACAGTGGAGTAAATCCCACGTCCATAGTTGTTGCAGAAGCTCCATTAGAAACAGCTGGGAGATCTCCAATTGTATCTCTAACAGTTATTGCACGGTAAGGAGCGCCATTTGCAGTACTTCGAACAGCAGCAAAATGAGAATTTCTAGATAATTTGACCTTAAGCTCAGGACCTGCAAAAACGTGCATTGGTTCTGGCCATTCAGGGAGTGTGTCCTCAGGTGAAGCTGCCCATATGAATGCACGTTTACGAGATTGGGAAACACCGTAGGCCCCAGCATCCAGTATGCCAAATCTCACCTATTATAATTCATATAAATGAATTAAGCATTCTAATATTGAACAGATTCAGAAATACTGTGATACATGGAGGTAGATACCAACAATGAATCAACCCAAGTTACCAGAAAAAGTGACTAAAACATCAATTTTATGTTTTATTTCAGTTGATGGAATCACTAAATAGAGAAATATTTTTGCCTACAACTCATTTCCACTGCAAGCTAGTTTTGCACAATGACCACATCAAAGTTACCCATGACATGGAGAAACAAATTCAGTCAAGTTTAATAATGAAATTATAAAGACACCAGTGATACAGAATGTGACTAAAACAGAGAGAAGCTAGAGTTAACCGAAAAACCAAAAAACCAAAAAGCTCCATTTTATAGTAGAAAACCAAAAAACTGCATCTACCTGATAACCCATCTTGAGGAGAGAAGCTAGAGTTAACCGAAACGTTTGCCCTTTGTTGAATGACACAAAGTTCCTCACATTCTCCAGAAGGAAATATCTAGGGCGGAAATAATCAGCAAAAGATAAGAATGGTAAGATCATTTCACATTGAACTTTACTCCAAGTGCTTTGACTAAACCTATTCATTCCAGAAAAGCCCTACAAATATCAAACAAGAGAAAGATAGATAAGATAATAATCACCATTTTCTATGCAATTGTTAGAATTGTTTGCAAAATCAAATCATAGAAGAAGACAGGAACCTAATATACCTGACAAGGAGGCCCTCCATTGATGAATTCCACCTCTCCTGGCTGAGGCAAATTATTGATCAAATTTTCATCAAGTTTGGCCACTAACTCATCAGCTTGAGAAGTTGAAATACAGTCATCTGCATCTCCCCATACCGACATGATAGCCCTGCATTTAATTTATTGACATACTAAAGGGATGAGTGAATGCAATACAATGACAAAAATAGCTGATAAAATGTTGGAGGGAAGAAATATACAACAAAACCAAAGCCAGCCAACAAGGAACGTCATGACATCAAGGAAAGGTCCAAATAGTATCATTCTAATAAGCTTGCACCAAACAGACAGTAACAACAGTAGAGCCTAAGCTAGAGAATTAAATTTGCAATAGAGAATAAGCAGAATTCCAAAAGCAGAAACTTGTTCGTATATCAGTTTACAGGAGTAAAGAAAGTGAAGTATAAAGCACTAAAGTAAAAAAGAGAAAAGAAGAAAAATATCTTGAGGAATTCGTAGAGCCACAAGTCTCTCCCACCTATGATCCAATTCCACAATTCCATGGAAGCCCCTCCTTACAATTTCCACTTTTTTATATACCCCTCACTTCTAACAACTTTTAATCCATACCCTAACTTATTTCAGCCACCCCAACACTACTAACTACCTCTTTTCCCTTTCCTAGCATAAGTGAAACGCGCCGGAGGCTTATCATTACCCCCTGCCTAAAGAAACACCTTGTCCTCAAGGTGAAAGTGAGGAAATTGCTGGTTGATCATGTCAAAAGGCTCCCAACTGGATTCAAATTCAGGCAAATTCTTCCATTTGATGAGCACTTCAGCAACAGCAGTGGCAGCCCCTTCTCCTCGCCTAATTCCCAGCAGCTAAGCTGGTTCAGCAACCCATTCTAAGCATGAGTTTAAAAATGGGGGAATTGGCTGACTAACTCAATTAACCCCAAGGCTCAGAGGAGTTGTGAAATATGAAACACAGAGTGAATGAAAGATGTGTCTGGAAGCTGGAGCTTGTAAGCTACTGATCCAATGCGCTGCAGCACAGGATAAGGGCCAAAGAAACAAGGACTAAGTTTCTTATTTGCTAGGGCAGCTAAGGATATGCGACTATAAGGCCTCAACTTCAGATAAACCAAATCGCCAACTTTAAGAGACTGCTCATGACAATTTTTGTCAGTCGAGGACTTCATTTTGGATTGAGCCCAGGCCAAGTGTAATTTCATCTCATCCAACATGCAATCCCTATGACGCAACAGCTGGTCCACTGTAGAGCTAGAAGAAACGGTTGTGCCATATTTGATCAAAGGGGAAGGGTCTCTGCCATATACTATTTTGAATGGAGTATGCTTCGTAGAGGTATGAAATGAAGTACCACTACGCTGGCCATTTCAGCCATTCCTCCTACTGTTTTGGATGATCATGAAAAAAGTACCACAAATATGTCTCCAAGCAACGATTTACCACTTCCGTCTACCTATCCGATTGTGGATGATAGGCTGTACTTAAATTGTATGCTGGTGCCTTGCAATCGAAACTCGTTCCAAAAATGGCCGAGGAAGACCTTGTCACGATCTGAGACAATTGAATGAGGGTAACCATGCAAGCGTATAATGTTCTGGACAAAAATCTCAGCCACTGTCTTTGGGGTATAAGGATGTCTTAAGGCTGTAAAATGTTCATACTTGCTCAATAAATCAACCACTACCAGAATAGTATCCTTCCCATTAGATTTAGGCAGCCCATCAATGAAGTCCATTGAGAGATTAAGAATAGAAAGTGGCTGTAACAGCCCTGCTGGAGTTAGAGCCATATATTTATTTTGCTGACAATTTTGGCAAATAGCAACAAATTCTCTTGTCTCTTTTCATGCCCTACCAAAAGAGCTCTTTGGTTATCCTCTTATATGTGTTCAATACCCCTGAATGTCCTCCCACAGCACCACTATGAAACTCCTTCAAAATGATAGGAATGAAAGGCGAATCACTAGGAAGAGCCAACTGATTTTGGAAGAGAAGCTGATCATTAACTGTGCTCCAATTTGGCAAGGAAGCTGGATCACTGATTAAGGCAGCGGGTATACTCCTCAGCCTGTCATCCAGTTGAATTTGATTAGGAAGCTGTGACACATCAACCACTTGGGGTACAGTAATAGTAGTGAGTTCTACTGGTTGAGGCAGTCGTGATAAAGGGTCAGCAGCTTTATTTTCCAAACCAGGCCTATACCTCATGTCACACTCATACCTCGACAGTTTGGCCAACCATTTTTGGTGCTCAACACTCACTAGCCGCTGCTGTAATAGGAATTTCAAACTCTTCTGGTCTGTGAGCACAATGAAACAATGCCCCAATAAGTAATGCCTCCACGTTTGTACTGCAAATACAATGGCCATTAACTCCCTTTCATAAATGGACTTCATCCGAGCTCGAGCAGCCAAGGCTTGGCTGAAGAAGGCAATTGACCTGTTTTTCTGTGATAGTACTACCCCTACTCCTACTTCGGTTGCATCGGTCTCAATAAAAAAGGGTTGAGTGAAATCGAGTGAGGCAAAAGTGGACTGCTGCCATGGCTTATTTGAGTTGAAGGAAAGCTTGTTCTGTCTCTTTATTCCAGCCAAAGTTGTCTTTTCTGAGTTGTTGGATGAGAGGTTCCGCAATCTTACCATAATCAGCTACAAACCTGCTATAGTAACCTGTCAGCACAAGGAAGCTCGAGTTCTCAGATTGACTGAGCAGTTGGCCATTTCATCATTACTGCCACTTGCTGGAATCTACCACTACCCCTTTTTCCGTGATTATATGGCCCAAATATTCAAGTGTTCGCTGAGCAGAACAACATTTTTTGAAATTGGCATACAATCAGTTTTCTTGCGAAACCAGCAACGCCTCCCTTAGGTTCTGCATATGATCTTCTTGGCTCTTGCTGTATACCAACATGTCATCAAAAAGAAAACAAGCACTGACTTTCGATGATACCTTCGAAACACTTGCTCATGAACGACTGAAATGTGGCCGGTTATTAGTCAAGCCAAAAGGCATGACTAGAAACTCGTAGTGGCCCTCATGAGTTCTAAATACAGTTTTTAGCACATCCTCCCCTTTGACTCGAATTTGATGATAGCCTGCCTTGAGATCCAACTTAGAAAAGATGGTTTCACCATGAAGCTCATCAAGTAACTCATCAATGGTTAGAACTGGGAATCAATCCGGGAGTGTAGCCTTATTGAGTGGTTGGTAGTCGATACAAAATCTCCTACTGCATCCTTTTTCTTAACTCATAATACCGGGCCGGAAAATAGGCTGCTACTTGGTTGTATAATCCCTGCTGTCAACATCTCACTCACCATTCTTTCAATCTTCTCTTTTTGGCTGTAGGGATATCTGTAAGGACTAGTGTTGATGGGTTCAGTCCCCTCCTTGAGTGTAATAGACTGTACATGATCCCTCAATGGTGGTAGTTCCAGAGGATTCTCAAACACTTTGCTGATATTCAGTTAACAATGCCTGAATCTCCTTTGCAACTTATAACTTTTCCTTTTCATCTGATGCTGTAATACAACTCAGTTCCACAAGTACCCACTACCCCTCCTGATTCCATATCTTCATCAAGGGCTTCAGAGAAACCAATGTTTTATTTAGACTAAGGTCTCCATGTAATGTAATCAACTGCTCACCCAGCTTAACTTTCATAGAAAGCCCCTTCTAATTCACCTGAGTGGTGCCTAGAGTAGCTAACCACTGCATTCCTAAAATAACATCTAAACTGCCTAGTTGTAAGAGAAGGAATTCATCCACCACTCTGAGCGTTTGCAGCGATAGCATCACCACACCTTTGCAAATACTAGTTCCTTCCCTGTCCCCACTTGTACCCCATAATCTCCAGTTGCAGACACTGGCAACTGCAATTTCTCTACTATCTCTGTAGTAATGAAGTTATAGGAAGCGCCCAAATCAATAAGTACAATCACATCCTGACCTTCAATTTGCCCCTTAATCTTTATTGTCTTTGGAGAGGTGAGCCCCACTACTGAATTCAGTGACAACTTCACCCCCTTCCAGCCTCGGTCCATCCTTCACTTCTTCTAGACTTCTTCTTCTTCCTGTTCTCCTTTACCACCTTCCTCTTGATCTTTCATCACCAGTTCATGTAGCTCACGGTTCTTGCAACAATGACCCACAATGAATTTCTCTTCACACTTGAAAAAAAGACCCTTCTCCCTTCTTGCCTGCAATTCAGCCCCTGTCAATCTCTTAAATACTGGCTATGGGGACTCCCTGTTTTCTCCACAGTGGTCGTTGGTTGAGCTGGAGCCCACACAGTACGATTCTCAAAGTGGTTGGTGTTGGTGAAACTGTGGCGAGTGGTTCGTTTGTTGTCCCATTCCCAAATTCTTCGCAAAAAGTTACTTCGATCTTCGATTTTTTTTTTTTGCCACATCCATGACTCGTGTAAGTCCCACCCGATGATGAACTTTATCTCCGCTTCGATCTCTTCGTTCATACCATTGACAAACACCCTTTCGAGAGTCTGTTCTGTCATATCCTTGAGTAGTACTGTGAGCAATTCAAATTTCTCTTTTTATTCCTCCACTGTCCCTCCTGACAAATAGCCAAAAAAAACTTTCATGCAAACTTCCAATCTGAGAATTGTGAAATCGTTGTTGAAGCTGATTCTTTAGTGCTTCCCAGCTTCGAAATGAAGCCCGACCATCTTCCCACTGGAACCGTAACATAGCATTTTTCTCCATACAGACGGCAGCAGCTTCCAACTTCTCCGCCTCAGTCTAATGATTAATCGCAAAATACCGATCGACTCGAAAAATCCAGGCATCAGGTTCCTCACCAGAGAAAATCGGTGGTTCCAGCTTCCGAATTGGTGTAAACACCTGCTGTCAAGCTTCGCGCCCTTGAATTATCACGCCTACTCATGGAGGATGACGATTGTCCCCCATCGTCCGTCATCGGCGCTCTTTCTCCACCGGTTTCTCCTGTGATCAGGGATTTCTCTGCATCGCACTTCGCCATTCCTCTGAACCCTTCATCCAATTTAGCAGAGTAAAGAAAAGTGAAGTACAAAGCAGTGAAGTAAAGAAGAGAAAAGAAGATAGATATCTTGTCGAATTCGAGAGCCATTAGTCCCTCCCGCCAACGATCCAATTCCGTAATTCCTTGAATGCCCCTCCTTACAATTTCCGCCCCCTTTTACATCCCTCACTTGTAACTACTTTTATTCCATACCCTAACTCATTTCAGCCACCTTAACACTGCTAACTACTTTGAAACTCACCGAAGGCTTATCACATTCCTTCCAAGAAGATACTTAGAATAGGAGCATAATGAAAGAAAAAGGCATTGAATTGAATTATCATTGAATTGAACAAAAAGGCATTGAATTATGAAAGCAAGGATCCACCTCAATATCACATTGCAATTATTGATGAACACCAAAGCGTCAGGATGATTAAGTTTAAATGCTTCTCCTGCAGGTTCTTCATATTCTATTGCCCACTTGGTCAGTGAAACACCTGTAAAAGTGCAATACAAGTGTGTCAGCCAATGAAAACTTCGTGTAAGACCTGAGATAGGTTCACTGCTTGTGACACTTCAGTTAAAAATTAAATAAATTCAAACAGAAAAAGTTACCTGCTTGCTGTAAACCGTCAGATAAGCCACCACAGCCAGCAAAAATATCTAGGGTGGCTAGGCGTTTATGGCAAGCATCAGTTTCTTTGCCAATATCATCATCTTGCTCTCCCTCTTTACATTTCCCCTTTTTCTTTCTGTAAGCAACATCATCAGTGACCTTTTCTTTTCTTGAGCTGAACTTGATGTGAGCTGGCAACTGGTCATTAAACACCATATGACAATCAATGAAATAAGAAGCTGCATGTTAATAAACATAAGCTTCCAGTATGCTATAGACCCTGAAAATTGAGAAAACAATAATACTAGTGGACCAATTATAAGGAGTTTACATGGTAGTAGAAGGCAAGAAAGGAAACACATAAGTACCAGCCTGATAGCTCCCTTAACATGATCATACGAATGTTCACAAAAGAAGACATGCTCAACAGGGCTATCCAGAGATGAAAGATCATTCTTCTTTTTTACTTCACACTTTCCTCTTATTTCAATAACAGGAACCGTCAACAATTGCTCACTGTAATAAACCTGGTTTTTAGGTTAAAAGACACTATACATAAGCCAGAATAACCTGATAACATTCACATATAAAATATAGAATCTGAGGAACAGAAAATATTAATCAAATAGAACAAAATAAAACATTTTGATTTCCACATTAGTGAACTTCCTGTTTTAGACTTCTAAGAAAATAAACCAATGTTAACTTTGAGATTCAAAAGACTACAAAAAGTTGCTCTAGTGATGTATCCGACACAAATAAGCATCAGATAAAAATGAAGCAGCGTGCTCAGAATCAATATCTAGATCTCAAGTCTAGATGCAAGTTGCTCCTAGTTGAAAAAGTACTTGGGATAAGCCTTACTTCTCTAATGTCAGAGCAGTATGCTTTCTCTGCTGATATATCCGCAGGCCTGAAAAATCTCCGAAGTTTAACTTTAGTAGATTCAGGACAAGTTTTTTCAGAAGGCTTTGGTGGTTCAATCTCGAGCAATTGACAAACAGCATATGCTTGCAGCGCTACATTTCTCCCACTCTTGAATGTTTCCCTTTGCTTATCTTCAGCTGTGAAATGATAAGGTGCCAGATATACAAAATCAAGGACATGGTACTCTGTTCCTTTGAGAGCAAAACTCCCATGCAAATTCAACTTAAAAGCCTCCTTCTGCCTCTGATCTTCTTTGATTTTACAACAGTTGCAAACTCCACTTCCAAGTCCCAGATTAACTGCAGGGAGACAAAAGAAAGCACCTTTCTCAGGCCAGTATAAGCTTTTACAATAATATTCCATCGACAATCCTTTTATTTTTCTTTCCTCTGCTCTTTCCCTATCAAGCTTATCCTCATTAGCATTAGCCCTTCGCTGCTGATGTCCCCAAGGAATCGATCGGATTTCAACCACCACAGTTTTCTTAATATCTCCAATTTCAAATTCCACGCAATTATTAGTCAAAAATACCTCCCTTTCATCAGCTGTATTCTGAAGAACGGTTTTTGATCCCCTTAGCATCAATCTGCCGTGAAACTTCTTTCTTGCGTTTGAGTTTTCAAACATATACTCTACAAAATAAATACGAGGCAGTTGATCAGAATCTACAGTTTCCACCAGCACAGAACCACCAACAGCAACCAAGTTGCCACGAACATCTGCTTGTTTAAAAAGTGGCTCATCCAAATTTGTTTTTCCTGTCGACTCGCCATCCCACTTAATATCATTGTGTGAACTTGGCAATTCAGTTTGTTTTACAGCTGAATGAGATCTCTCTATTTTGTTATCAACTTGCATCTGTTCCTCTTCAACCTCTTTAGGATCTTCCTCTCCAACCTCTTCTGGATCTTCCTCTCCAATTTCTTCTTGTTCTTCCTCTGCTTCATTGTCCTCTTTCAATTCACTCCGATCTGCCTCCTTTGAATCTTCAGGCATATAATTTGAGTAAAACTCTGCCCAAATCCTATTGATCAGTCTTGTAGTTGTTGCAGGTATTAGTTTCCTTTTTGATACAATGGGTTCCATTACTGGTCTGGGATTTAAATTTGCTTCATTTCTCAGCACCACTTTTTTCTTCACCAACCACTTTGTATGATGTCTTTCCTCCATTTTATCACCAAGTCCAGTCACAAAAGCACACTTCTTGATATTAGCATCTGGATACTCGGCAAATTGCTGCAATATTATCTGTCCATGAACCACTATATACCTTTCAACTGCAGCTAGATTGGAGGAAATATAAGCATGGTTATTCTGACCAAATTCTGACACTCTTTTGATCACATCTGCAAATGAGAGTCGTGAGACTCGGCTCTGATTCTTCAGCAAGTTAATTATGGATCTAGCCACCTTCGCAGTTTTCAAAACTGGTTTGTACCATGGTGCATATTGTTTTGATGGCTTCTCAAGCCTATACCTGAAGAAAAAATAAAATAATAAAATAAAAAATTAAAGAGATCAGTATTTGTTTTGAATTTTTATTTCCACTATTATTGTCTAAGAACAGAAATCTGAGCTTCTTTAAAACTAAGAAAAGTTTTTCTAAAGTTGTTTGGGGTTTGATTAGTTTCTGTACTCTAAGCTTGCAAGCCAAACACCATTTGTTTCGAATTTATAACAAGGGAAAATATCCTGTATAAAATTTAAGAGGTAAAAACAAAAACATAAGATTGAATTGTTCAGCATGAAGACTCACATATGTAAAGAGGAAAAAAAAAATGGAAATGAAAAACTAATACTACCACAAAACCTCTTGGTACTATGAAAAAGGTTGCTTACCAGGCCATATCTGTTCGAATTGATGTGATTATTATCGATGAACCAAATTCGATCACCCATTCCTTTATTGCACTCAAATAAGTTGGAATTCCATCAACTTTTTGTTCTCCTGTAGAGGTAGGCTGATTAGGATCATCATCAAGACAAAATCCACTCTCATCATCAGTAGTCATAATCCCTGACCCAAAGATTGTCACATCAATATCAGCACAAGGTTTCATTGGAAGGAGCTCCAAAGAAATCAACCGAAAGTCTGAGTTGTAAAGCGACCAATCATGAAGCATGCTTCGAGGAAGATCATCAGGGTCAGTTTTATTATCATCATAGATAATAAATTCATCAGTTTCTTCCTCACAGGGCTTGTAGTATGCAGGAAGAGGATAGTCATTGGCAATTTCATTTTCATTGATTTTAATGTAGAACTTGTTTGATGAAGCAACAGGTCCTTGAGTTTTCTTCTGTTGCATTGATTGCCAATTCTCCTCTTCCTGCAACAACCCTGCTAATTTCATATCCTTTTCTTCATTTCTGCAAGCGGGAGAACTGAACCCCTGTTTTGGCTCTCCTTCAGACATTTTCAAAGTTTTATTGAGCACAATATTCCGTTGTTTCTTACTCTCATCCCTAAGGACAGAAAGTACAGGCAAGTCCTTGAAGTTACAGTCATCTTTCTTGGATGTCGCATCCAAACCAAGTAGTTGGTTATATATGAACTCACCTTGTGATATGATGAACTCCTTGATAGATGCCCCATTAGGAAAATTCTTGTTATCACTCATGGAACGAATAACTTTTGCATATAGTTCACTAATTGTCAGATTGGGGTTCCCTCCACAAGTTCTTGACAATGTTTGATAGACCTCCACACAGACACGAGCTTTTTCAAAGAAAAGGTTGTAAATATTTCTGTATTTGGTAGCAGGTTTAATACATTTGTAATCTGCATTGCCAGTGGAGATCCAAATGACCGGCAAGCCTTCATCATATCCAGATATTGTCCAAGATTCAATCCGTCCAAAACCTTCACATCTAACACCGCTTTTCTTCTCTTGATTAGAACCTTCTTTCAAGGGCAATATAAGTCCTGAAATGAACACATCTTGAACTTCCAACATTTGAACAGGCTGTGGATTCCCATCAACATCATGAAAGACGAAATCCATGAGTCTTCGGTTTGGTTGAGGGTCGTCTTGTTTAGCAGTTAAGCGTATTGCATCAATCTCTTTTTCATTAATAGATTTCTGTTTTGAGGGAGATGATGCCTCTGCTCCAGCAGCTTGCTTTGGCATTTTCTGAGAAACAGAAGCTTTCTTATTGTCCTTGGACCTGCTTCTCTTCTGATTTGATTTTGTGGTCGTCTCAGACTTGTCATCTGCTTTATTAACCTCAGAGGTATCAGATGGTTTTCCTTTAGTCATCTTTGTCACCCCTAGAAACATAACCAGTCATCAAAAACAGGACCATAAGAACATGCTATTTTACTTTTGCAAAAGGTGATTAGTTTAATTTTGGGAAATAATGACAGAAATTGATCAAACAGAGATCCAACAAGGATAAATAAGGAAATGAAAATCAGTGCCAACATTAACAACTTATTATGGTATGTTTACAAATAACCAAAAGGTAACTCAAAGGTAATAATAATAACAAGCCCTACAATGTGTAATAAATCAACAAAGGTTCAAACCAAGAGAAACTTGAATATAGAAAATATATGTCAAAGCCCTGACAGATCTATAGAAGACCTAAAAGCTGCCTCAAGATACAGAATTATCTTGGTACTAAGGTCGTGGTCACAGAATAATGCCAAGGAAACCTTCTAAAACTTTTTACCATGAACTACATACCTAAGTACCAGTGAAGATTGCAGACACTATTATACTATATGTATTCTTAATGAAAACAGAAGGCAGCTTACTGTCTGCAGCTTATTTTCTTCATCTCTTTTTGAGCATTTAATTCAACATAGTATTAAGCTGAAATCCTGTAAAATGTAAAATGATATACCCTGAAAAATATACAGCTGTGAATCAATAGACTTAAAGGTAATGTTTTGGCACAAATTCTTACTGGAATTACTGTCATAACAGTTGCTCATATTTTGACTCATGTCAACATATGAAAGATGCAACATGAAATAGTTGAACCAGTTTGCTAGCTAACTTCTCAATGTCACAGATTTTCCATGATTAGTAACTTAGGTTTAAGCACATAATAAAACCCTGAACTTCAGGTGTACCAAAAGTTTTTATGATACTAAATTTTGCTGACACAAAGTCTTCAACAATGAGCAACCTAAAGAGGATGCGAATTACATATGCCTAATTTGGTAGTCTGAAACATTTAAAAACTAAGCAATCTCTTTATTAATGCTTCTCAAGGAGAAATATAAAGCATGTACTATTCATGAAAGAATTTAGGAAAGTTGACAAAGATAAAGTAAAGTACAAAAGTATTCATTGTTTTATACGCAGAAAGTTCTTAAAGATGCTAGTTTAATTCAATAAATAGCTAATAACACATGAAGCTGACTATCCTACCTCAATGAATAACAAAATTTATTTTGCACAAATTTCAATAACTAGACAACTCACTCTGCTGGTCTAAAAGTTATAAACTAATAAAGCATGCAGGACAACGAGGCTGCACGTAGATGCCAAACAACCGGACAGTTAACCTATAAAACGACCAAAAAAAAAAAAATACATTCCCCTCCCTTCATAAAGTCTTTAACACAAATGTTCTGTACCACACAGATAACATATACTAATTTCCATGCGAAGAAGAACAGTACATAGTTTGCTCTTTCGAAGGAAGTCAATAAATAGAACGTATATACTTCACTTTTAACTTACATCCAAAACGCAAAGTAACAGAAGGGAGAAAAATAACGAACACTAGGACAAATCCACTGGATTGCAGATGATGCAAGGAAAATCTTGCAGCAGAAAGCTTTGCGGGACAATCACATTTATAGTCATATGTGAAGAAAGATTAAAATGGAAACTAGAATGTGCACTAACTTTTTAGTGAAACCTAGAAGGAACAGATTTAAAAAAAAAAAAATGTCTCATAAGAATGGTCAAATAATCCAACACAAAATAACATAGACAAACGTACAAATACAAATAAATATGTTAATGCATACAAACACAAATAAATATAAAAATACAAACATACACACAAAACCTTCAACACTGAGCAACCTAAAGAGGATGCATGTTACACCGCCTAATTTGGTAGTCTGAAACATTTTAAAACTAAGCAATCTCTGTATTAATGCATATCAAGGAGGAACTTAAAGCATGTACCATCAAAGAAAGAATTAAGGAAAGTTGAAAAAGATAAAGTAAACCGCAAAAAATAGTAATAATTCTTTTATATACAGAATGTTCTAAAAGGTGCTAATTTAATTCATATAAATTGCTAATAACACATGAAGCTGACTATATTACCTTAATGAATAAAAAAATCTTTATTTTGCACAAATTGACGTAACCAGGTGACACACCTTGCTAGTCTAGTCTACAAGTAAAACTGAACATTTAAACCTATAATCTGACCAAAAAAAAAAAAGAGTTACACAGATGCCAAACAACTGGACTGTTAACTTATAATCCGACAAAATAAAAATATAGCTGCTCAGAGATGCCAAACAACTGGACAGGTAACCGACAAAAAAGAATATATACACATCCCTTCATAAAGTTCATGCATAATTTTAAAACTAATTTTTCATACTCCACAGATAGAATATACTAATTTCCATGCAAAGCATTTCAATTAATAGAACTGTATATACGATGCTCTTTCAAAGCAATTCATTAAACAGAATAGTATATTTTTTGCTCTTTAGATTGCATCTAAACTGCCGAGGAACAGAAAGGAGAAAGTTAATGAACACTAGGACAAATCCACTGGATTGCAGATAATACATGGAAAATCTTTTAGCAGAAAGCTTTGCATGAGAATCACAAAAATTAAAAGATTGATAACATGAAACACAAAAAGATATTTATATTCAGATGTGACGAAAGTTTAAAAGAAACTAGAATTTGCACTAACTTCATAGTAAAATCTAAAAAGTGCATGGTTGAAATTTAAAAAAAAAAAATGACTCACAAGAACAGGTCAAATAATCCAACAGAAAATATGGAAAGCAAAAATACAAATACAAATAAATATGATATACTCTTCAAAAACATTCTTAAAAGAAAAACCTTTTAAAAAAAAATCACCAATAACAATAGTTTGGATCTTCAAGATCATCATATACTTTTGAGCAAATATAAGAAAAAACAGAGACAGGATCAACCATTAGAAAGAATACTGCCCATATCCAGGAAACTAAAAAGCATAATAAGTGAACAAGACCAATTGACCTCATATAAACAAGCAAATTTGAAGTCTTTACAAGAGTAAAAGAATTGATAAACACACATAGAATCATGAAACCTTTTAAAACCTTAAGAAAAGAAAAGAAATTGTTCATTTTGTATCTGTAGTGTACTCCAAGTTACCTTTATCTACCATCTTTTCAAGATGGGTAAGAGAAAAGGTTTTAAACAAGGATTGATCTACCAGAACAATAAGAACAAATGCAAAGATCAAACTTATGGTTCATACCAATCAAAATTGTCAAAAATTTTCACACATATGTAACGAATATTAAGAACAAATCTACAAAACATATCCAACAAACTCACTAACCAAAAACACAAACAATGAACATAAAATTACCAATCAAGAATCCTGAATTCACATTCTAAGCATAAACAGGATCAAGATTCTATTCAAATTTCAATGAAAAGTAGAAATTTACCCATACTAACACAAGCAACACCGTTTCTTTTCAGCAACTCACTCAGTACGCACACTCCTCTCAGAAAACTCTAATATTTATGCAAGAAACACTTTAACTTAACCCATTTATTGGCTCTACTCATCTCTATCTCAAAAGAACACATTTCTTGATTTTATTGGAAGTTCAGTGAGAGAATAAAAGAGCTAAAAAACAAAGAAACCTGACCTGATTCCTTGTTGTTTTCTTCACTTAAATTCAATGCACTTGCTGACCTCATTTATGTTTCACTTCTATTTATACCACACACCACCTAGATTCCCTCTTTAAACGAACCGCCAACTTTGGCAACTACGGCAACAATGGCAACAATCAAAACATATCCAAACCCTAAATCTTGTTTTCTGAAAACACTTAATTCCTAAATCAAAAGGGTTTTTTTCTTCTTCTTTTTCTTTTTCATTTTGTGGGTCTTTTGAAAGCATAAACAAGTGGCGGGAAATAACTTCCTCACAAGCACAAGAAAATTTGTTTATTCCTTTTGTAACTAACTTTGTTTCGGCTTCTCTGTTTCATTGACGAAATTAAAATAATAATAATAATAATAAAATGGGAAAGTAAGTTAAAATTAAGACTCTTAGTGAAATTACCAACATGCCCATGAAGTACCCAAGTGGCAGAAAATGACTATGTGTAGCTTTCTACTTTTTATTCAATGTCTAGGTGGATATTAAATTTCGTAATCTGGACTAATAAAAGAGTAGTAGATTTTTAATCCGATTAGTCAAGACTAGAAAGGTTTTGATTATTTAATCATGGTCTTACGAGACTTCGTTGTAATCTTAGATTATTAATGAAGATATTTGATCGTTTATCTATTCATAACGGTGTTTTCTTATTATGAACGAAAGTATCAATTATTTAAAATAGAAATATAATACATTTACTTTTTAAAAGTAACGTAATATCTATATGAACTCAATCTATTATAATAAATTTATTTAGTGTTTTTTTTTTTTTAAAGTAGTTATATGATCGTAGCTTTCTTTTTACAAGTATCTGTTAAGGATAATAAATTGTGTTATAATATAGAACTTAATTTGGTAGGTCAAAACTAGAAAGCTACGTAATTATTTAATCATCGTCTTATAAGCGCATTAGTTGTAATCTTAGATTATTATTGAAGATACGATATTTGATCATTTATCAATCCATAACAGTAATTTTAGTAAATGAACGGATCTTCCTATCAAGGAATTGTTTTGAAGTTTAGAGAGAAAATTATCATTCAAAACCAGTTCATTTTTTACTTTTTTTTTTTTTTAAGTTTAAGGAAATTGTTTATTGTTTGGTGGGTGTGGAGATTAACATAACGGGTTTATTTAGGAAAATAATTGTTTATAGGTTTTATTTTTAATAGGGTGAAAATAAGTATTTGAATGAGTTTATAGAGTAAAAATAAATATTTTAATTTTAAGAAAGGGGTTTATTGAGTAAATGGATTTATTCATACAAAATTTGGGCATTAAATGCCTAAATTTATTTAGTATGTAAAAGAGTAGTTATAATATGGCAACTTTTTTATAATAATGAACATTAAATTATCAAACTTGGAATGCAGTAGTCCCCCAAATTTGATTTATTAAATTAATTATTTACTTTGCTGTAAAATCTCATATTAATTAGTGCAAAAATTTACCTTAATTAAAAATTTTTTTTAAAGCTATAAGTCCGCAATTTAAATCAAAACTATAAATCGTACAACTATTTATCATTTATTATATAGAGAAATTTCAAACCAGCCAAACTAAAATTGATAACGTTATTCGTAATTCATAAGTAGAACATGACTTGAATATCATGATTTATTTGCGTGTTGCTTCTTAATTATTATTTTTTGTTTAAAAGATAATTATTTGAAATATCCTTTTTTTTTTTTTTTTGCTTTAATGTAACACACGAGGATGATGATCAAAATTTGCTTATTCAAATTATTATGATTATTATTAACCTGCCATTGAAGCTTGCTTACCATATTATTTGTAATTTTATTTTTATCTTTTAGTAATATCTTGGTAAAAAATGAACTTGTGTATTCGGACAAATGGAATAGTAGGTTTTGTTATGATATAGAATTTAATGAATCAAAATTAGAAAGTTTTTATTTCTTTAATCATTGCTTTTATAGTTGTTAGGGTTATAAACTTATATACAAGTTTTTGTTTATAAACTAATGTATCATTAATTGGATGAAATAGTGATATAAAAAATCGATTTATTTAATGAAGAGTAATGATAGTCAATGAAGAAATAGCATTATATCGGTGTGTATATAAGAATTCAAAAACAAGCTTGTGAATATAACTTTATTTTTGACATAAAATATATTTTCTCTTTTAAGTAATTAATTTAGTATTTATATATATATATATATATATATATTCAATCGAATGTAATAAATTTATTCAATTCCAATGAAGTGATTTTTATTTTTTTAGATTTTATAAGATTTTTCTGATAATATAAGATTTTCTTCTTGTCAAAATAATATTATTCTACTCTTATTTTTTTTGTATATTATATATATAAGGCCTTAATGCAGTAAAAGAGCAGTTGGTATACTATTACAGCTAAAATCAATTATAAATTTTATTAAACATAAAAACGATAAATTGTATCCTAATTATCCCAATTACTATTGAAGAAGAACAACTGAATCTTCATAACTATTGAAGAAGAACTATTGAATCTTGATAGGAGAAGTAGAAGATACTAATGAAAAATGCTAGTGATATTTTCATCTGATGAATGTCATGCTCACATCTTAATTTTAAAAAACAATTTTAATTTACTCCAAAATCTTATAGTAATTTAAAATTTTGATCAAGCAAAAAATTGATTATTAATATTTTATACGGAATGTAGGAGTCATGGTAAAATAATCAGTAATCAAATCTATTAATAAAATGGCACTTGATAACTAATACATGACATGCAAATAATGCTCTAGCGATGACAGAAAAATCTAAACCCTGAATCTTGTTTTCTGAAAACACTTTAATTGCTAACTCAAAAGATTTTTTTTTTTTCATTTTCATTTTGTGAGCCTTTCTGAAAGCATGAACAATTAATTGTCGAGAAAATAACTTTCCGGAAAGGAAAAATAAAATTAAGACTCCTAGTGAAATTACCAACGTGTCCTTGAATTATCCAAAATGGGTTTACTATATCGGGTGAGGCTATGGGAACCTCCTAAATTGTTCTAAAAACCTCTTTTCTAAGTACACCCATAATTACTTTTTTTTTTAAATTAACATTTATAAAAAGCATATAATTTTTAAAAGAAATTAATTCTAAATTAAAAAATTAATTTTTATCACATGAAGAATAAAACATGTAATTTTCATAAAACAAGTGTTTTAAGAAAAATAAAATTTTTATTAATAAATCAGGTAAGTTGGTGGATAATTTTTTAAATCTTATAATAATTTATATTAAATATAATAATTAACTATCAAAATTCTATTGGTTACCTTGATTTAACTATAAAATTATTAGATAAAAATGGATTTATTTAAATCCTAAAATAGTGTATGTATTTAGACAAATGGGTGTGAAGAGTATATTTATGGGGCTTATATAGCTCCACCCGTATGGTTTACTACTTTTCTTCAATGTCTCAGTGGATAATAAATTTTGTAATCTAGACTAATAAGAGAATAGTAGATTTTGTTATTATATAGAATTTTATTTTGGTAAGTCAAAACTAGAAAG